>OY776675.1:82398055-82574723 GCA_963675555.1 Leptura quadrifasciata
AATGTAAAGTCTTCTACTAACCGTTGGTTCATTTGTTATATAAATAAAACTAGATCATACAAATATTACAATATATGGGTGTCTCAGATTTGGCGCCGGACTCTAGTGGACCACACAGTGTTATATATTGTGTCCCTTTAAAATTTAAATACCCCAATTTTGTTTTGTTTATGGGTAACATGTGTAACAAAGAACAGCACTTTAACCATTGACTTTTGTTTTATCTTATCGTCTTACTCTATTCTACTATGAAGTTATAACAGCTACCATTTGAAACCTTAATGCCGAACGAAACAAAAAAATTTACCACTTCTTAAATATTACATATTATAAGAGCGGTAAATAAATGCCATTTTTATTAAAGTTATTTGTGCATTAGTATATGCTCAAAGTAGAATAAAGTCTTTTAAATTCACAATAATAAATTAGTCAAGTCTTCGCTGTCGGCCGCTCGACCACCCAGGCTCTTTAAAATTTAAATACCTAAATGGTCGATGGGAAACATGTGCGGCACTTGACATTTGTTTCACCCTCTTTCAAAAAATGTTACCATGTACAAATTATACCATAACTATCCTACGTGTAAAATTTTATTTATATATATATTTGTAATCTAATTCAATTTGTGATTAAAATTTTGTAATTGTAAAAATATCGTTAATAAATAAAGAAAAAGGAGGAAAAACGTGATTCAAGAAATAAATTGTTGCTAGCTATCGTTAAACTTATATTGAAATGTAATATAGTGAGGGTATTTATTTAGAGTTTTACAGTGCGCATCTTTGTATTATAACCGGTTGGAATATTTTGATGGTATGAGACGAAATAAAAAGACAAATTTATACTTTTCTATTTCTAGTTTTTACACATTTTAGGATTTATTTGCCACAATTAATGTATAATCAATTTAATTTCATCCAATATACCTAGTATGAAAAAGTTAGGCATCTGTTACGAAACCTAATAAAAATGATTTTATACTTTCTGAAATAGTAGATGTAGACTTACTGAAAATATATAACACAAGTATATTTGTTCTTTTGAGAAAGTGAATTAGTGAACTATGTTATGTTATTGTTCCATGGTCTCAGTATGGTTTTTCTCAGTCCAGAAACGACTTATGTAAATAGTTGTAATGATCATTACCTACCCTTACTTCTAAGAGGCGTCTTGGAATGAAAGGATAAACAGTCAGAAATTAGATAGGATTCAAACGGCAAACCCGTGTACAGGTTACTTTCACTTTTTTTTATTCTTCCCGTATCTATACATTTTAAATAAATGCTGGAGATTCCAGTATTATTTTAGTCAAATAATTTAAAATGTATGTAAAGTAAGTATAGGTAACAAACATTGTTGCAAAGAAGTATGTGAAGGCTAAATTTGACCCGTATATTTGTTTAAAAAAAACTTGGATAAAATTAGGGTTAAAACTAGAGAATTTGTATTTCGTTTTTCGGACCCAAATGCATAGAACAATGTTTCTGTTGCTATTTTAACAGAATATGTATGATTGTTAAAAATAAGAGAACTTTCTGTAATTTTTTGCTTTGTATGTAGAAATATAATATTGTCTGGTGTTTATGTAATATGTTATATGTAAATATTCCTAGTGATAGCTATTTTTGTAACATACTGTATATCTATAAAGAGTAATTTATTAGCGTGCAAATATTAAAAAAATAAATTGTGCTAAGCTAACAGCAATCCATTCTTCGAATATTGAAAGAATTATTTATAGTTTAAGTTTTTCAAAATGAAGATAACTCTTCAAATTAAAAATTAATTTAATAAGCTCGGCGATACTATTTTTGCACCTGGACGGACGATAACCTATCCGTTTTATGTTCTATCTAAAATATATTTTATAGAATAATTTAATGCGGGATACTTCACGGATACACTATCAAACAAAAATAATCTTTTATAATGCCTTAAAGTGTATTTGATTTTCATAATCGGTATATTTTTAGGCACAATGTAAGTTTTTAAATATATCACTTAAAATTAAGAATTAAATATTTCATTTCTCATTGCTCACTTAAAAGAATATTTATGAATATTTGGGACTTGTTTTATATATTCTCTAATCCCCCTACAATGCAAAAAGGCTTTAAATAATGCTATACCATTTTTCTTTCTGACAAATTTTAATGTGAATTTATAGCAAGGATTGAGGTTAAAAGTAAGAAATACACAACTAAACAAATTGACATTTTGACCTAAAATTTCAATAGTCTACTTTTTAGACGCTGACTGTTTTACATGTCGCTATCGTAAAAATACCGGGATGTTACCAAATAGTCAAAGGATCCTCGTGTCAGTCGTCACATGCCTACCTTGCACTGACGAGAACCAACAGCTCGAAACTGCAGTCTGCAAGTGGTGTGTGACGGCTGGCAAGAGAGCTCCTTTAAGTAGGATCAGTCTTTCGGCTGGTGTTTGTTGCAATCGAAGCATTAGCGTTTTGATGGTAATATGCAATTATTACAGTTAACGCGCCAGACTTGTAACTTGTGATTCAGCGCTCGGCGGGGCACATAGCCCGGAGAGTAGCTGTTGGTTGCAGTCTGGTTACGTTCCTTATAGTAAAATAAGGATTTTATAGAGGAGTTTGCGACTAAAAATATTATATTTAATTTTCTTTATGCTTAACATGTATTTTTATTCCAATTCATTCGTGATTGTAATATTCCTCTCTTTATCCTATAACTGAGCACTGCCCCTGTCGGATATCGCAATTAAATAAATGAATAAATAAAAAGAATTAAACATGATTCAAAAAATAAATTATTTAAAAAAATATGTTCCTTAGGTTGGGCATTGTATGTTATTCTACAACTTGTATCTATCTGAATTATATTTTCAACTTTCCAGACAATACCACAATTCCACATACAGCAATAATTTGGATATATCCACTCCATTATATTCGTTTTCAAAATATTGACGTTTAAAATTTGACTCTTTAATTTTTTTTATCATTGTTTGGTTCTCTCTAAAAAAGTCAACCTTAGGCATAATCAAAAGTCATTCAGAAGTGAAGCTTCCTTTTAAACCAGAACGGAAAATAATACAGTTAAATGTAGAATGAAAAATTAAGATAGAAATATTAAGGGAATTGTTACAAAAAAATGATGATTATTAGGGGAACCTCCCATATATCTGAAAACAACTTCTAATGCATACTCTTTAAACTTTTTAAAAGTAAATATATATACATATACAGGATGTTTGGAAATAACATGCAAAAAATTTAACTGTAGATTCTCTGTCGAAAATTAAGACGGGTTCTCCGTATAAAATAACTCTTTTCTGTCCAGCAACAATACCTTAAAAGAGCGTGCCAAAAACGGTTTTTAATTTTTTTCTCAAAATAGCGTAATCGGAAAAAAAAGATGAATTTAGACAGTAAAAAAATTTAAACATGAAGACAACGATTGTTGTTTTTAGATATTAAAGCATTTGTTCAAAATGACGACCTCCAACTTGAATACACGTTTGCAACCGTTTCCTAAAATTGCCATACCTGCCTTCTATAAGTAAAACATGTGGAGTTTCGAACTTCATTGGCAGCAGTAAAAATTTTCTCTCTTAAAACTTCGACACTAGGGACAGGTGTCGAGTAAACAACATTTTTCAAGTGGCCACAAAAGTAAAAGTCCAGTGCATTCATATCAGGGGACCGAGGGGCCATTTAATTGTGGCTTCTCGCCCCCTGCCAATCCATCGATTTCTAAATGTTGAGGGTAGCCACTCTTGAACGTCTAAAGAATAATGAGGTGGCGCACAATTCTGCATAAACCAAAGTGTTTGACGTAATCCAAGAGGTAAATCGTCTATAAGTTGATACAGGTCGTTTTATAAAAAGTTTAAATAAGCTGGACCATTTAATCTGTTTGGTAACTCAAAAGGCCCTATTAATTTATTGTCTATAATTCCGGCCCAAATATTTATTGAAAAGTTTATTGACATCCTGCATTTACAACAGCGTGAGGATTATCGTCCCTCCCTCCATAAATGCTAGTTACGAATATTTAAATCTCCACGTCGAGTAAAGCAGCATTCATCTGTGAATAGTACTGTAAAATGTAATGGCGTCTAAGTATAATTCTACAAAAATCAAGTCTTACTGGAAAGTCGCGAGGGAACAGCTCTTGTATTATCTGTAAATGATAATTGATGATTTTCAAAATCCTCCATACTGATGTTTTTGTTGTGTGGAATTGATGAGCAGCCAGTTTAATACTACATTCAGGATGTTCACCAAAATAATGTATTTAATATGTGTGCCTCCATTGCATCTCCTATTTGTCTCCGACGATCACAATCATGACTTGTTTTTTTAAAACACCTCCTTTTTTGTAACCTCAAGTGAATATTAGAAAAAGTACGAACGTTTGACACAGTACGTGTAGAGAACTTACGACGATATCGTTATTTTGCCGCTGAAGCATTTCCTTTACATTCACCATAAATTAAATGTATGTCTGCATATTATTCCTCATTACTAGAACTATGCATTTTAAAATCTGGTTAGAAAAATACTAGTATTAAGCAATAAGAAATGATTATCTTATTATTTCAAAGGCAAGAAACAACGTTGTATTGTCAGATTATAATTTGACACCAGCCTACTTTTAGTATTTTACACTAATATAATTTTGCTCATAGCTTTTGATTGATCACTTAGGCAGATGTAATTTAATTTTTTTCCAAAAATGGTCGATTTTACGAATTTCTTTGAAGAGATGAAAAAGTTTCTAAATTAATCATAATGTTTAGTTATTTTTTTAACTTAAGAAAAGAGCAGGCACAAAGATATTTACAAAATTTCTAAAAGGGTAGTAAATTTCACCCCTTCGTGTACATGCTAGGTGGTTGACGTGATTTCGTTAGATGCCCTTTGATGAGTAACAGAGATGTGCCAAATTTCGTCTTTTTCCGATTACGTTATTTTGAGATATAAATTAAAAACCTTTTTTTTTTGGCACACCCCTTTAAGGGTGTAGCTGGACAGGAAAAGGTTGTTTTGAAAAATTTTATAGGAAGAACCCGGTCTAAATTTTCGACAGGCAATCTACAGCTAAATTTTTTGCACGTAATTACGACACCCTGTATATTTAAAATATATATATAATTTTAAACAGCAAAAATTAAAAATAAACCGTATTTATTCTAGCCTTTTACAATTTAAATACCTAAAATTCATCCCCTTCTTTCAGAAAGATACTTACACTTGATAAATATCAAATTTCAGTTGTGCGTAAGAAGCATATGCGAGAAGTCCGAGTATTTTATGACCCTTGGCAATACAAACATAGCAGGTAGCTATCCTATAGTATTTAAAAATGGCAACATTGAAGTGGTTCAGGATGTAACATTCAGCTATATATTACTGTATAAAATGGTTCAGCTTTGTCATATTAACGTATTGGTTCAGGATGATGTCATTAGTGTGTAGATATACACCTACGTTTAGTTATAAAAATATCAAAGTATATTTTACAGAATAGGTTATCCGACCCCCTATATACTCCAGTATAAACAAATATTTTTTGTCTATCTCTTCTATAAATAGCTGGTTCAGGATTGTATGAATTGTCTAATGGTTCAGAATTGATAGAAAGATGTATATATATATATATATATATATATATATATATATATATATATATATATTTATATATATAGTACTTATTCATGATTAATTGGACAGATTATATATGACATGATATGGCCGCGCACATTCCTTATGGAAAAGGGCTTTCGGTCAAATTCTCTAATTTATTTATTGTTTGCTGTAGTTTTCTAATCAAAAATAGTCACGGGCACAATTGAACTTGCGGCTATATTTCGGTATATACTGGGCGTTCAAGTTACAGATAAAACATAATATTCTCTAAAAATTTTATTTCTGCGTTTTAAAACGTCTCGGAAGTTTTTTTGTTTAATACAGAATCTAACGATAGTGTCTATTGGATATTATAATTGTTAAATACATAGGTAGTGAACATATCTTTTCATGTATAATTATGCCGAAACAAATAATTTCATTTCATTGTTTCCGACATTATTGTTTAATCAGTGTGTCGTCTACCTATTGAAAAGTCAGGAATAGGCAGGTATTTAGTCCAACTGGGAAAAAAGGGGAAAAAACGGAAATCTCAGAAAATAACTAGATAGAATCGTGAAAGAAAACAATTTTTTCGAGTATGATTTCACTATTATATAACGAGTCTTTTCATGCTTATTTCTTATCGGTTATTATTGTATTTTCATATTAAATTCACTTGTAAATTTTGAAATCAATCAGACAAGCTTTTTGTCTCCCCTCCCCCACTTTTGGAAAATCTTAACCCACGATATCTTAGAAAATACGCAAAAATAAAAAAGTCGCAATAATGAAAACATTTTTATACTGTCTTTCCTGAGTAACAAATTGTTAGTATTGTGTTGTTTTTTTAACAACTTAGGAGGTTTCACACAATCTGACCATATAGATTCTAATCCTTGAAAAATTTTGAATACAATGTAAAAGATTCACCTTATTTATTACCTGTTACACAAAGTTTTTAATTATTTTCCCTTAAATTAGTGGCTTATATTTTCATTTCGATTAAAAAGATATTTTTTTTTAATGTTCAAGTTTTGCAGAGTTTACTTAAAGTTTAGTTGTTCCAAAATTTCAAAAAATCGCGGAAAATTTAGATGTTTATATGAAATTTTAAAGCAAAAATCGTATATTAATTCGTTTTTTTAGCACTTATTGTACAAAACAATAGGATTAAAAGGAATCAGATATGATTTTTTCTATAAAATAAAATAAAATAAAGAAACTTAAATTTTGTATTAGTTAGTTTTGATTTTCTGATGTAAAATTCAATTTTTATGAACTCAAATTTTCGAAAGAATATTTAGAATGTAGGATATGAATGATAACGTACGATTTTGATTTTTTGTTTTATTGATTAATTCATCATAATACTTCACCGGCAAAATCGGGAAGAAAAACCGGAAAAAGAGGTGTAAGTTTAACGTCTAGATTTGGTAGACACCTTATTTAATATATTAACATTACAGTTTTACAAAATAGAAACATTTGTTATTTAGACTAGTTATGATGAATTTATTGTCATAAAGAAGTTATTATACAAAGCGTGTTAAAAATATATTGCAATGTTTTTTCAGTCAAGGAACAACTTTAATCTGTTTACAAATTACATTTGTTTACAGATTTATTCAAATTTTGACACATTAAGTGACATCTATTTAAAAAATTATGTTTTTTCAAAATATGTACAAGCTTCTTAACTTCCTAATAATGCCAGGGTGAAATTATTTTTTTCTCTTTTTAGATATTTACTTTGTTATCATCCTACTGTCCTAAGCTCTGACAGAGGTATGGAAAAAGAAAATACGCTGCAAGGTATATCCGAACCTGAAAACATGGACACTTTTGACACTGACGATGATTCGGACTATGATCCAAACCATAAAGATAGAAGAAAAATACCTGACTACTTCAAATGTACGAAATGAAGAAACACTATTAACGGAAATAGATTCAGAAATTGAAAACTTAAGTGAAGATGAATTAGCCAGCTCTCAGTCTCAAGCGAGTTCATCTGCCTCTTCTAATACAACTGTTTGTACACCCAGTCCATTTTGAAATATCACTGACAAATATTGTTACCTAGATGGTACTTTTTTAAAATTTTAGCTGTCAATGATAAAAACATTAAAACACAATGCCAGTTATGTTTACCAAAACATCGCATAATAAATGGCATAATTTCAGTATTAACTAATTTTTTAAAACACATAAAGAAAATGCATCCTGCATCAGTAAAGCAGTGTCAAGACTATATCTTGGAAAAAAAAAGAAAAAGTACGAAAAGAAGATCAGGGGGTTGAAAAACATCTCATTGTCAACATTCTAAGAATACTTTGAAGCAACAATCTTTAATAAGTAACCTCTCAAAAATTCCGTTTGTGAGTCAGGAGGAATGTGATAATAGAATCATCAAATTTTTAGTAAATTCAATGTCTCCATTGAATATATTAGATAATACATATTTTATTAATATATTCCATGGATTAAACGTGACTGTAATAAAAAGAAAAATGGCTGTTAAAAAAATTAAAGATTTAAATGACAAACAGCTACAGTCAATCAAAAATCAATTATCAGAAATACAGTTTGTTTGTACTAACCACAGATATTTGGTCATCCAAAAAAAGAATCTTTTTAGGTGTAACCTTCATTGGTTGGACGAAGCTCTATGTAGGCATTATGTGGCTCTCGCTTGTAAACGATTTGGTAGTGCTCACACTTATGACAAAATTGCTGAAAATTTAGACGAAATTAATGCTAGATTTGGTTTAACCAGCAAAAAAAATAATTGCTACGGTAACCGACAATGGTTCAAATTTTGTCAAGTGTTTTCAAGAATTTGGCGTAAAATTAAATTTTTCATCATGCCACTCTGATGAACTAGATGATGAAGAAACACGAGCTGATAGCGAGGAACATACAACTGCAACTGATAATGAAGAACTAACAACTGACGAGGAAACTGATGCCGAAGGAGATATGCCTGTATTCGTTGAACTTCTTAATGAAAATAAAAATCTGGAACTACCAAATCACAAACGTTGTGCAAGTCATACATTAAATTTGATAGCAGTAACCGACGTTAATAATGCAATTCAAAGTAATACACTTGCCAGAAGTAGACACACAGCTGTGTTGCATAAGTGCTCTACTTTGTGGAAAAAATGTTCATACCCAAAGTCCGCTGAAATTATTAAAGAATTTTTGGGCCAACATTTAAGTAAACCTGGTGTTACACGGTGGAATTCTATGTATGACTCTATAAAACAAATTTTGCATCACTCAGAAAAATTAAATGAATTGTTTCAGAGGTTAGATATTAACATGTCCTTCAAAGAGATTGAATTACGTTATTTACAAAACTATTGTCACATACTAGAACCTCTAGCTTCCACTTTGGATATTCTACAGGGTGAGAAACACTGTTATTATGGATACTTAGTCCCTTAGGGATTTAGAATCAATAAAAAAAAATGATAACAACTACTGCAGCAGAAATGGTAAATTTGGATCAAAACATAATTACAGAAACTGGTAGTCCTTCAACAATAGATAAGTTCATTGATTTTGAATTCGAAGAAACGACCTCCCAACATTGTGCTCAAAATAAGCAAGAGTCACATTCTTCATTAAAAAATATCGACGTGTTAAACTTGGATGTTCTAAGATACTTGGAAGATCATAGAACAGAGTTAGATATTGTTAACGAATATCCAACTATAAAAAAGCTTTTTTTTAAATTCAACACCATCAAGTGCACCAGTAGAACGAATGTTTTCATTTGCAACAATAATAAATGCACCCAAACGCCATTCTCTGAGCGATACAAATTTTGAAAATTTAGTGCTTCTAAAAGCGAATGGAAATTTTTGAGAACTGCTTTCACAATTACCAAAAAGTTGCTTATTATTTTTCTGATTGTTACATAACAAAATTTTTTAATTTTGATTCATTTTATTTTAGTTCAAATTAATTTTTAATTCTTCTTTTTATGTACGTCGGACGTCATTATTTTTTATTGTTTGTTCAGTCTGTTGTCTGTTATTATATGAATAAACATTTTTTATACATATTATAATTTTATATCACACGAATCCTAATATCCCTGCAATAAATAAAAAATTATATACTATCAAATTGTCAAATAAATAGTTACAACCAATTATGTCCCTTTGTAAAATAAATATTACAATAGTTTGGACGCTAAGCATAAAAATATATAAACAGAATTAAAAACTGACCTAAGACACGAAGATTTTAGAGAACTGGAACATATAAATCCTGATGATATGATAGATAACTTCATAAAAAAATACAGTGTTATATAACAAAAAATAAAAAATTGTTAAACAAAATATAGTCCGAAAGCGGAAAGAGTGCTGCATTCAGCAAATTATATTTATCCTACATTATTTTTCTGGGCTGCTTTTGTTGTCTTTCATCCTTTTTTTTATAAATAACACTGAATTCAATAGAGTTCTAGCCTTAGTATATAGCTACATGATTTTTTAAAAGTGCTTAGTGCTCGTGAATTTTAAGCACTTTTTCAGAGTGCTTAGTAACTACGAGCACTTTATTATTAACAGTGCTTAGTGCTCGAAAATGTAAGCACTTTTTGTCAGTGCTTAGTGCTTAGTGCTCGCGAGCACTTTTGGTCAGTGCTCGGCACAGCTCTGTTTAGCACCCACTAGTTTAATTTATTAATTTAATGAAATTTCTAGAAGCAACTAGTCATGTCACATCATACTGGTAATTATAGAAGTATTTAGTGCCAAATTTGATCAAAATCGTTAAAACTGTTTCGGAGAAAAATAATTTAATTCTTTTAACCGTATCCTCCACAGCCTCAGTTCCTGAATTTATTTGGTATAACAGGTCATGTCATGGCATCTCATAGCAGTACTAAAAGAGTGTCCATATGTTAAATTTGGTCAAAATTGTTAGAGCAATTATAGAAGAAAAAATTATTTCATTCTTCAAATCACACCCTCCCTGTATTTTCTAAAAGCAACTAGTTTCGCCTTCTTATACTGATATTAATTGGAAGTGTCCATGTGTTAAATTTAACCAAAATCATTAAAACTGTTTTAGAGAAAAAAATACTTTAATTTTCTTAACCTTATCTAGTAACGGGTTATGCCACTTCATACTAATGCTAAATGAGTATCCATGCCTTCTTGATCAAAATAGAGCCTTTTTAGAGAAAAAAATCATTTTATATTTTTTTTCATCTATTTTTAAGGATTAACTACCTCCACATGTAAATTCACCAAAAACTCAAAATCGCTTTTTGTAGGATCACAACACTTTCCCATACCTATACTATGTATATCGGAAAGTAAAATGGATGATAAAATCTGTATTTGAGAACTATAGACCAACTGTCATTTTATGTAATTTCAACAAATTATTTGAGTGTCCTTTATAATATTTTATTTCTCCATGTCAAGTCCCAAATTTGCTTTCATCAGCATGCGTTTCCCACTGGTAAGTCAATGGTTATAAATTTGACTGTTCAATTTCGGCTTTACCGAAAGATTTACTAACTTTTTTATTCTTACTTGTCTTGCAGAAAACTGTGTACAATAACGTGGTTTTAAGTATGATGAAATAACACCAATGTCTGGCGTTCACAGGGGTCTGTCCTGAACACTTGTTATTGATAATATGTATAAATGATATTAGCTACAAACTTAAAAATAACACTCTGTATGCTGATGATTGCAAGCTATCTTCGGCGTTAATAATTTAAATGACTACCTTCACGTGCAACAAGATTTGAAGTGAGGTACGGTCATCGGTTTAAGTGCTGAGACCTAGGTCATGGGTGACCAGTATTATTATTATACTATATTCCCCATATTAACAAGATGGCCGATGAAAAAATTACTAAAATTTGTCAAATAATTCAACAGTTAAGGTCAACTTGGCAAAACACATAAAAAAGTCATTAAGACACTCATGGAACTTAAAAACCACAATATTCAAAAAATAGTTCTGAGAAAATTCACGCAACATCGATAATTCCCAAATAATCCGAATATACCAACGAAATCATCCCAACATTAAAATTCATCAAAATACACTCAACATTTTACAAAAGACCGTCCTAAAAAATACAGACTCCCCCCCATCATCTCGAATCACTTCTAAATTACTCCCCAAACATCAAGTCAAAATATTTTAGTTCACTTTCCAACTTTTCTACAAGCTCATTTCTCTTCAATTTAACTCCAAACTCAACTTTCTATCAATATATCAAAACATCTTTCATTCACCTTTCCAACCAACCCATAAAACATTCGTCCGAAAACAAGCCCAGTTTACATGTTCCCCATCTCGTCACTATTTTCATTTCAATTACCCTACAATTGGCCTCTCGTTCAAAAATCATAAGTCCAATTTACATGTTCCCCATCAAATGCTAGCAACTCGCAGCTATCTATCTTCATGCTATTTACCCTAAAATTGGCTTTCGCTCCGTTCAACACCGCGATACATTACCCTCAATATCAATATAATACATCATTAAATATGGATTAACATGACTTAATATAACATCAAATATGGATTAAAGACTCGCAACAATACTTCACGGGACCAATTCACTTTACCATGTTATTCAGACAATTAACGATCATATTTCTAAAACAAAAATAGATTCCACTGACATTTTTATACCAAATTGTTCCATATTTCATAGCCGTTTTAATGATATAATTTTCAATCCGAAAATCCAAAATTTCAACATTTATTGCGCAATATTTCGCAATGCGAGCCCATTAGAGCGGCTGGCGCCCGATCCGGCTTTCATCCAGACTTCGCAAGTCCCCGGCAAGTTATGTTTTCGGCGTATTTAGTGAACAATAAATCCAGTGCCCGCGTTACCTCTTCAGTTGCCCCAGCGCATAAATCCAAGTGTGTCTTCTGGTGTATCTCGCGAATTTACATCCGGTACCCGTGCATCTTCTTAGGCAGATCCTAGTAAAAAAGTACATTTCATTAAATCGCCCCAGTGCAAAAATAAAATCAATTCGCCACCGCGCAAAATAAAATAAGTGAATTTTCTCAGTCTTAAATAAAGCACATAAAACCAACCCCGACTTAGGCAAATATCTAGTGTCGATACGTTAAAATATTTTGTGTGAATAAAATTTTAATTTCGAATATGTTAATACCGCAAATAAATAATCTGTTAATTTTCGTTCTAAACCAAAGTGTTTAATTTAAAGATAGTGCTAAAATACGATGCAGGGTGTAGCCTTTGACCCTGCCAGCTGAAATAAAAATCACAAAAGTGCTAAATAAATTAAATAAGATCAACTTCAAGTGTAAATCAGCTCTGAGAGTATACAGGGCGAAGCATTTGGCCCGTTCCAGCCTGTCAAGTCTAACCACCCCGATTTCGAATCAAACAAAATAAAGTGCACGAAAGGCCTCTAGTCTCTCACAAAGCTCTCCGGCTCAAAATATTTTATTTTTTCAACTAACGGAGGTTCGTTCGTGTTCACTCTGTTGTAGGGTATCCTCACTTACAAGTGAAAAAACGGGGCGAGCGTAGGTGCGTCTTTACTATGTACATACTTCGATATGCGATGTAAGGCAACGTAAGGCGCGGTTAGTACTTGGATGGGCGACCGTTTCAAAGAAGACCATGTCCTCGCCTCACATATCTTCCAGCGGCTTGTATAGCAGTGTATGCGCGGAAGCTATGCAACCTTAGGCGAGGCTTGTGTAGGTGATATACCATCCTTCGGAGGGGATGTAAAGCCGTCGGTCCCTTGTCTATTAAATGTTAGGCAAGTAAAAGATCCCTACTCTTCTTAAGGGAAGAGGTTCGGCAAAATTCCAGGTTGGGGGTAGCGCGCCAACAGGCGTCGGTGTTAGGCCTCAGTAGCGGGAATAGGCCGACTTTAAATAAACGTATAAAAAAAAGTGAAAAACAAAAACAAAAAATTTCAAAATTCACTAAAAAAATTACATTGATTTACACACCATGGCAAACCATGATAAAAAAGTCATCCAACTACAAAAAAGAACATCCACATCTAAGGTCACAAAAATCTGGAAAAAATTACAAACACACGATAATTTTAAAGTAACGTAAATTCACCGATAACACACTTTCAACTTTCATTCTATAAAAGAAACTTTACAAAAAACCCCTAAAAATGCAGGCTCCTCATGGTCATCAAAAAGGTCAAAACCACTATCCGTACCTATAATCGCAACATTTTATCTCGTTTCGTTGACTTTTTATAAACCACTTTACATTCTACATTTTATTATTTTTTGACAATCCCTCGTATACTCCAAAGTACGTTCCGTACCTCAAGTCTTAACATTCAATTTAGTTTCATCAATTTCTTGCAACTCAATTACTATTTAAAATTTCATTACTTTCCAACCACCCCTCGTATATATCAAAAATTACTTTCCTTACTTTAAATCTCAACGTTCTGATTCGGTTCATAAATTATTGACTACCCGTTTACTAAATTCAAGTTACAGTATTTTTTGATCGCCCCTCGTAAAGCTACATACAATACTCGATTCCCCTTGCAACCGATATCTCCGCTCAAACCCAACTCGTGCCTATTAGGAACATTCTCATATCTTATTTCCAGCCACCGCGCATCTATTGGAAACATTCTCATATCATTTGAACTATTAAACGTCTGACCTTCATGACAAGTTTACGGGGCCCTTACATTATTAAAATTTCAATCAATCAAACTTCAATATCTTCAAAACTCGAATCGATTCGAACTTCGTTTCTATATCAAAAAGTTCTCCTTTTCATTGCCGATTTTTCCATATAATTTTCATTTTCAAAATTCAACTTTTTGCAAACTATTGCGCAATATTGTGAAATATTTCGCAATCGTGCCAATTCAGACTTGACGGTACCAAATCCAGACCTAAATAGAGGGTAAAAACGTTCGTGCTAGGTTCACGGAACACGAAAAACGCAACAGACACACAGACAGTCAGACAAGACAGAAGCACAGCAAGCCCAAAACAAGTTCTGACTTTGACAGTGACTCCGTTGTTAAGTATTCGCGAAGTGGGTTTTTGAAAAAGAGTTATTAGTCCAATAAAATTAAGTGAACTTTAAGTCCAATCTAAAACTAATTTGGGACAAGCCGATTTTAGCGTAATTGTGTTCCCTAGGGGGTACTTTTTATGTGCCTAAAAATCCCCCAGTGATACCCCAACACCACCCCTAAAGGTATATTTTTTTATTTTTTTTGCGATTTTCTCAAAAACCTTAAACTTTTCGACAAAACTTCAAGATACATTTTTCCTAGAGTATAAAATTCTCTATCCATTGGTATATATATAGTATAATTCGAGTAATTGCAAAGCCCGCTATAGATTTTTGAAAATAAATAAAATTTAAATTCTGCAAAATAATTTTCGATTTCACAAGTTCTCACAAATACTTTAAAACTACAATAACACTACTTGTGTTTAATTGTATCTTTATCATATCTGCGTCATTTATGTAATTTGCAATTATTTCTGTATTCATATTATTAGCTATATTTATCTTTACAAATAACTTTAAGCTTGAGAATATCTTGCCGGTTTGCACACAAATCTCCGAGTAATAAATAAGTTAAAAGTTAAAAATGTTAAAAAACTGAATAATTTATTAACAAGTTATGCATTATAAAGAGTAAGAAAATAAAAATAGTGCAAAAAAACATAAAATATTTTCATTAAAAGATGAATTAAAACTCAAACAAAATGAACTAAAAATCCTTATTATCTTCAACAAAAGACACATCTGATGAGTCATTACTGCAATATTGTAACAGACAAAAACTATAACTTGCAGTTAAATTAAATTTGCTGCAAGTACAGGACCTACTGGAGCAATTAGATTTGTATCCACAAAATAGAAATTTCAAAATGAATTCGGGTGCAATTTCTTTTGAATTCTTTTGCGGTTGTAGTGCGCCATTCTTTTTTATCCACCCCCAATCCTCCGGATTTAATTCGTTACCCGTCCATAGCTGCACTTGCTCTTTTAATATGAAGTTCAGTAGCATCAGATGTAGGTGGCAATGTAGCTAAGTAGCTTAACATTTTGAAATAAATTTTGACGGGCAGTTGTCTGACAATATTTATAATACTTAATTCATTTAAGTTTTCGCTTTTATGACTGCCATAGCATTTTAAAATACAATTTTGGTCTGCTTTTATTAAATCAGATAGAGTGGGAAAATCACTTTTAAATATGGAAAGATCGTTAGAAAGAGCATTATTATTTTTTTAAATTGTTAATGCCGTTTTCTTGCAATTTTTAAAAAATGCTGACGTATCGCAACCAGTCATAGAATGAAGAAATAATATATTTTGACGAATTGATTTATATAATATATTTTGTAATGCGTACATATTTGTTAGCTTATTTGGCTTACCAGATGTACCAGTCTCAGCATATAAATATTTTGAGTTGCACAATGCTCGAATGCTCTAGAGCCTCTAGAAGCTGTGCCATAATGTTTGTATTTTGTGCCACAACAACTACGGGATTGTTAGTTTCTATGGTACAATCCAAAGCTGTTTTAGCAGTCATATAATCTACAGTCTTTGCTACTTTCACTGAAATACACCGACATTAACAAAATGACAAAATTAATGAGATTCTCTTTATTTGAAAAAACTGCTAAAAAATTATTTGTATCATTGGATCTTCCGAATTGCCTGATTTATTACTACTTGGTGTAAGTAGGTATTATTTGTGTGATTGTGCTACCAAAGTATCACCTACCGGTATTTTCGCACCTATTATGGTACTAAAAAAATAACTGCGAGTATTTCTACTATTTTAAGAATCTGTGATTAGTGTAACTTTTTATTTGTATTGTTGGGATGTTTTATAAATCATTTAAAAAATCCATTTCTCACAGTTTTACATCTCTCTAACGTTTTCTTAACTTTGATCTAATTCAGACTAAAGTGAAAACCAGTGAAGAAACTTGCAAATCATTTTTTAAGATATACTTGCATGGGAAAATTCCCACCCAGTTATAAAATTTATCCACCCAGCGAAAGAGATTTGCCCAAGACAAAAAACATTGTTTACTTCTTACAAAGTGATATTTCATTAAATTCATTTTATGTTTTAAAAATAAAATAGAGAGAGAGATGATTTCATTTATTTCGTTAAATTTTTAAAACGAATAACATGAACCTTGGCAAACTTACAACTTGCATACAACATAAAAATTGTTTTAAATATTTTTTGTAATCCTAAAAAACTTCTTTACAGTCTCGTTTCCTTTACAGCTCAACATCTAGTTCTATATCCTGGACTTTTCTTAAAATTCAGGTAAGTACACTAGTCGCAGATTATAATAAGCTGTACCTACTTCACTGAGCATTATAAAAAGTTTTGCGTTTATGGATTCCTCTTGCAGCAATCTGTATTGATTTTGTTTGGTTATAGTGTGATATAACGTTTTCAATAGCCATAGAGGGAGGAAATGTTACAAAAATAGTTGCAAGTAATTTATATAAGATGCCATTTATACATGTAATAAGTTTTCTAAGCTTGTTACCATATCCTGCTCCAGCCTTTCGATTCAGTTTCAAGTACTTGACTGATTTATTTTTAATTATCACAAATACTATGGGTAAAATTAAGGACATCTCTGTCAAAAAGATATCCAACCATTTCTCATCCGGCCTGCGTCATATTAGTAGGAGAGAATGCTTCTAGTATAGTGTGGAAGTAGTTGTATTGTTTTCCACATTTTATATTTAAAAAATAGTAAAGCCAACACAATTTTAGTTCTAGCGGTAGGCAATGCCCTTATTTTCGCTGTTATCACATACTAATTAAAGGCTATTCTTTTGCCTCTTTATGGGTGGAGATGATGGCCCTCTGTCCCCTTCTCATATATGTATTATTCGAGTCCAGTTGAAATGTATACTTTTCTTTTGGATATGGTTAATTTTGGACAATGTGCAGTTTACGAAGACTATTTTCTTTTACTATCAAAATATCGGTTAATATACTTTAAATTGCATCTAAGCCACATAATAAAATTATATGCCCAGCTTTGGAAACGGCCTCTTCTTATTTCAAAAGTCTAACACGATTAGTACTACAACATACGATCATCAAAATATCCGAAATCGACATTTTTTTACTTTTCAAATACTGTCTGACACTACTATACAAAATTCAGAAATTCCATTTATTAAAAATATCCTAGGCATAATTTCATACTTGTTTGTCTGTTTAAATATTAAGTTATGTATCTATCACAAAACACAACTTTCACTCAAAAAACTACTTTATTGTTACAATTGCTTATATCGCTAAGGGTAAAACTTTGTTGTTCATTATTGATACTGTCAATTCAAAAATCAGCACTGCCATCTATGGATGCGTGATTTTTGCCTATATCATTAAATGTGCCGCTTACGCTCTAATAGACTACTCATAGTCATAGTTCATTAATTGAGGTTACAATAACATTGAAGCCAAGAGCCATAACATTTCATTCCTTTGCGGGACATATTAAAACATGGCATTTGGATATGATTAAAATGATTGTCAAAGTCTATCATCCCAATTCTTCTTCATTTTCAATCTATGAATCTATAAAAAAGTACCGCTGAAGCTGCAATTATTTATCCTAACTTCATTAAAATATGAATGGCAATTGTCAGTTGACAAATATGCGTAAATTCGGCAACGTGATTACGAATGACCAAAGTTTATGACGACACACTATTTCTGCATGAAAACAGAAAGTTTGGATTTTCTATCTCTTACAACATAAGAATAGTTTTCGCTAATGTAATGGGAGTACGGCTAATAAAATTAAGCAATCTATCTTGCACTGAAAAAAATATTATTCATTTTATGCACAAATATTTCATGTAATTGTACTTAAGTTTTCAATATGTATTTACTGTATTAAAATTCTGTAACAATGTTTGTCTTTTCCTACCTCTGTAATTGAATTTCTTATCTATCTGGGTAGTTGTATTCTAAATAAATAAAACTAGAATATACAGGCCCAAATCATAGATTAAATAAATGTAGGAAGCAATCAAATTACATTAAAATTGGTTCAAGGTAGTTGAGCGTTCAGACTTACATGCATGGTGATGATGGGATGCTAAGTTTTCTGTATGGAAATTACAAATAATAGAAATTGATCTGTAGTTACTAATTCCATATCTGGAGCCTTTCTTGTACAGTCACATAATGTTACTATGAAATTAAAATTAATTTTACTAAAAGAGCTGTCAATATATTAGATTTTGAGGTACCATTTATGAAAACTAAACAAACAAAACATAGTACCCTATATCTCGGTCCAAAATTATTTAACACTTTACCAAAGAATATCAAAGACTCGGTAAATTACTTAATTTTTAAAGAATGTATCAAAAAAATAGATTCTAGACTCAGGTAATATAAATATATTATTACGAATTCTAAGCGTATTTAAAAAAAAAAATTACTTAACCAATGCTATTATTATGTTTTATAACAATAAAAAAGTGTTGAACCTCCCAGCTATGCATAGTCCGTAAATACACTTTCACTACTTGATTTCAGCAAGTCATATTTAGGCAATAATAATTTGCAATGTATACTTACAATATATCATTAGTTCCTGCTCATAATCTATATGTCATCATTACATATAAAAATTAATATATTTATCTTTTATAATTGCTACTACAGCTAAAGTCAAGCTGAGCCAAGTGCAGAGAGTTGCCTGCCTAAGCATAATCGGAGGTATACGAACAACGCTAACGAGAGCTATGGAGGTAATGCGGTGTCTGCCACCATTAGATATATATCTAAGGGAAGTGGCACTGACAACAATGGTAAGCCTCGAATCCGTTGGGATACAACCAAATGTGGACGTGGAGAGGCCAGAAGTCGCCTGTGGAATTAGGCTGTCAGGAAAGACTCCTCTTCTATAGGCGTGCACTTATGGCATATGTCCCTGATCCATCTTCAACAAGTCCTACATAATACAGACGAATCATGATAACGAGGCTGTTGGTGAAGGTGTGATCAACATCTTCACAGATGGATCAAAAAAGAAGGATGGAGCAGGATGTGGAATATATTCCAGAAGCCTGAAAATCCAATATAAATGGGCTATGGATGGGAGAGCCGGTGTAATACAGACGGAACTAGCGGGCATAACCATAGCCACAAAAGAGATTGTCCATAGACAAACTGCAAGCAAAACAATCAGGATATACATAAATTGTAGACAACCACTACTAGCCCTGAGAATTCACAAAACTACCACAGAAGCAGTATGGGAATGTCTCTAAGCACCTGTGGATGCCTCCAGCATGAATAAGATATCAGTATGCTGGGTGAAAGGACATGCACAGTGCAGTGACAACAAACAAGCCCACAGACTGGCCAAGAAGGCAGCAGGCCATCTTTGGACCAGGCCAGGACAGGTCAGTCGGCTACTGATCACAGCGATAACACAAATAATTAAAGAGAACACCCGCAACGAATTCAAGAAGCTGTGGGATGAAATATGTGGCTGTCAGCTTGCTAGGGAATTGCTAAAATATCTCAACAAAAGCACAACAATGGACTACCTGCCAATGTCCAGAAGGAAGCTACGCTTTATAATGGCATCCAGACTGGACACTGTCGTAGTATTAGTTAGTTTATGTAAAACCAAAATTTCTTAGGATTATTGCCTAGTTCATCTTTAGTGGATTTCAAGTAATTTTTATGAGCTGTTTTAATAAGAGATTTTACTTACCGAGATCTGACATTTTTAAAATTATTGTAATCACAATTATTTTGTACATGTCTAACAATTTACCTTTTAATTTGATTTTATTAACAATATTTTTGTTAAACCATGGAGGATACTGCTTATATGTTGTGACTTTTTTTTAGGAGCATGTTTATCAAGCAATGCATAGAAACGCTATATGGAACATAAACTACTAAACTCAAATAATAAGCAGTTATGGAATTTAGTTAAACAATTAAATGTTAATAACAATAACAAAAACCAAAAAATTTCACACTTTAACATTAACAAAATTAAAGAATATTTTTCAAATGTATGTTCCACTAGAGAAGAACCAAATAACAGCTTAATAAACTTTTACAATAACAACCAAAAATCTAATAATCTGGAACTGTTTAAATTAACCGGGGTCACAGAAATTAAGTTTTAAAAGTCATTAGTAGTATCAAATCTAAAGCCTACGGGATGGATGGTATAAATATAGTAATGATTGAACTTTCTTGTCCATTTTTGTTGCCTTACATACCGCACATAATAAACTTTTGTTTTAAGCACTCAGTGTTTCCAAAACAATGGAAAGAGGGCCGAGTCACCTCTATTCCAAAGATTGATTCCCCTAAGGAGATAAAAGACCTCCGTCCAATCACTGTCTTACCTGCATTATCTAAGGTGATAGAAAGGATAATTGAAGGGCAATTACGTAACCATTTAATTAAGTTTGATTTGTTACCTCAAAATCAATCAGGTTTTCGTCCTGGTCATAGTTGTGGAACAGCACTTCTGAATATAACGGATGACATTATTAAACAACTAGACAAAAAAAACGTTGGACGTGATCAACCATGACATATTACTAGCAATACTCCACTTTATAGGTTTAAGTCAAAGTGCTATAATATCGTTAAAAAGTTACTTGAATAATAGGACACAAAAAGTTGTGTTATCTGAGGAAACTTCGGAAAGTTATAATGCCGTCAGAGGGGTTCCTCAAGGGTCAATCTTGGGACCCCTCTTATTCACAATTTATACTTACAACTTTCCCACTACTCTTAACACCTGTAGTTACCATATGTATGCAGACGACACACAATTGTATCACTTTTTTGACCGCAATAACATTGTAGTTGAATGTCAAAATATCAATAATGATTTAAAAGCCTTAGTAAATCTTTCCAAACAACATAATCTCAAAATTAACTCCGCAAAATCTTCTGTTATATTATTTGGTGATCTCTCTGAAAAAGATATGGTAATTCAGGTAGAAGGAGAGAAAATAGAGGTGGTATCCAGAGCAAAAAATCTGGGTGTGCTTATTGATAACCAACTTAGGTTTACGGATTACATTTCTTACATACTAAGAAAATCGTATGGTAAACTGAGAATGATGTATCCTAATAGACATACCTTAAACAAAAAATCTAAAATAATTTTGTGTGATTCTCTTGTACTCTCTCAGTGCAATTACTGTGATTATGCTTATGGACCATGCCATACTTCAAGAGATGCTAGAAGAGTACAAAACAAGAGACAAAATTCGTGCCTAAGATTTATATATGGTATACGTAAATATGACAGAATTTCACATACCCTGTCTAATGCACATTGGTTGAACATGGCCAACCGTAGAAAATTACATGCAAACGTCCTATATTATAAAATCTCAATTAGCCATACCCCGGCATATCTGCATAATAAAATAAAATACAGAACAGATATCCACAATGTAAATATCAGGCGTAAAGATGTATTAACTATTCCTCAACATAAATCCTCACTGTTCCAAAGATCTTTTATTTACAATATAGCATTACATTTAAATGAATTGCCACGAGAGTGTAAAAAGTTTCGTGATTTTATTTTAAATAGGTTATTCAAAATGCAAGAAAAGCCGCAATAAGATGTTTCTGTGTTTGCTTGTGTTTCTAATAATATATTGTATTATGTATCCCCAAATTATTTGTATAAGTAATATTTTTGTAAGAACCACAATATTTTGTTCAGTATTAATTGCTTCATTCTCTACTTACAGTTAAGTATACTTAATTTAATGTACCCGAGGCCAAAGTGGAAGAACAATTAATTGCAACTGAACTTGCGCCTTTTAAACTTTTGCGCTGCATAATTACTTTATTAATTATTTCCCAAAATGGGAAACTGAAATTGTTATTTTGCAGTATATTTTGTTTAATAAAGTTGTTTATTATTATTATATTATTATATATCAATTGCATTAGTGAAATTATAAAGTACCAACCAATCAATATACATAAAGTCGTTATAGAGTAAAGTTATATTTTTTATAATCAAGATGAAGTCTAGAATTATCAACACGAGATATGTAGGTAGTGACAATTATAGCTATATATATATATATAAAACCAAAATTAAACACACGTAGTGTATCTTGAGGTTGCAGTCAGAGGTGAAAAGTTTACGGCCACAAAACAGAAAAAGAAAAACTCTTACTCTTATTTATAGATGTCTTGATAAAGGGAATAAATAATTTCCGAAAGCTTGACAAAGTAACAAAAGAGTTTTTCTTTTTCTGTTTTGTGGCCGTAAACTTTTCACCTCTGACTGCAACCTCAAGATACACTACGTGTGTTTAATTTTGGTTTTCTTAACTAGTCAGTCAAGACTACCCTTCTTCTTATATATATATATATATATATATATATATATATATATATATATATATACATTAACTTGAGGTTAAAAGTTAAGGTCACATGTATTATAAAATAGTCGCATTTTTAACTTAATGTAGACAAATTCATACACAAATTCCTTTACAGGTACACAATTTAAGGTAAACAATTACTGATTATTTAAAATTAAGGATTAAAACCATGATTAAAATAGATATAACAAAATGAACATGAATAACTACCTCATGTGAGTATAGAATTCTATATCTATATATATATATATATATATATATATATATATATATACTTTTATATATATATATATACTTATAATATATATATATATATATATATATATATATATATATATATATATTTGTCTTTGTATCAATTTTGCGTCCCTCTGTATGCCAAAACGTATTCATATTGCGTCCGATGTAAAAATGCGTCCGTATACCGGACGCAAAATTACACTCCGCGATATTTTTTTCCACGTAAGGTTTTTTTAATGAAATAATTCATTGAGAACTTCGATATTGCGCACTCTACCTTTACTAAAATTATTAACTGGGTATAATAATTCGTTTGTTCATAAACTAAAAAAAACTGCTCGAAAATCGGACATAAAATAGATACAAACTTAAAAGAAGTAACGAAAGGAAGTATATTGCTAGTTCAAGCATTTACCGCTGGGAGGTCTCTGTAAATTATATACTATATACATTTCAGTTAGATAATTGTATCAATTTTGCGTCATCTCGAGTTGGCAACACTGTGAAGTTACAAAGTGCGCTAATACAGAGATTTGTTCAATTCATCTACGGGAATGTGAGTTGTGTGTCGTGTTTGAGATACGTACTCATATTGTTTTCAGTAATTAATACGTACCTATTACAAAAATCGTATTTCAGATCAAGAGATGTAAGCAAAGAAATCATTGATGTAAATTAAATTTTATATTTGTTTTCATAATTTTTTATAAAGAGAATACACAGTATCTAGAGGTAAATAATGTGCAAAACTCAGGAATAATTTCATAATAAATGATTGTCTCTTTATATGCAATTCTTATAGAAAAAGTATCTTCTTCAGTTTCTATATGGTACCCACACTATATTATTACCCCCAATGGCTGCAAACTACCCCTAAATAGGGAAATTTAATATATTAAAAAGTAATGCTTATTTATTTTTGAAAGGTAGTATTTTAATGTTTTTGGGGTCGCGCTGATTACGAATCTGAAGTCAAAATTTAAAAATTCAAAATGCTGGCTCCAATGGGGCGGATTGAAGTTGGATGCAATTTTTCCAAAAGCAAGTAATTTAAATGGGTAAAAAAATTGAGCATCTAGGTAATGGTGTCAAAATGCGTCCTTATAATGGACAAAATTACACTCAATGATATTTTCTTCCACCTCCTATGAAAAAGCAAGTCCCTGTATAATGCAGAAACTTTTTCTTGATGATATTAAAAAATAAACAAAATTCAATTCCTGTGGTATTTTTCTGAAATTAAAACCTGTAGTTACTGTACTTTAAGATAAAAGCACCATTTGAATGAAAATGTAAAAATTCAGTCTGGCACGGATAAGAAAAAAAATATTAAGATTTTATAAAAAATGCTAATATAAATCTCCCATATAATATATAATATAAACAGTGTCGGACTGGGGCACCGGGAAAATGACCGGTAGGCCTTTCTGAAATAAAACAATGTGGACCCTTGCCTTATGTGACATTATTCTGTTTTCAATATTACCATGTTCTTACTTACTTTTTATTTTTCAGTTCTATTAGATGTTTATTTTAAAAAGTAAATTGAGTTTCTTTCGTTTCATGTTATATTCTTTGTTAGAATTTTACAGTTTTACCTGAGATCAAAGTTCAAATTTACTTTTATTCTCTAAGAGTTCTTCTTTATATTACCATTATACCATTTTTATTTACTTTTTTACGTACTTTTTTTAATTAATAATTTCATCTTTATTTTTTTTGCTGTTAGATATTATTCATTGGTTATTTTAGTCAACCAAACGCAAAGTAAATATTTTTTGTATTTATTTTTAAATAATAAGAAAATGTTTTGTTCTGGCTTTCAAATAAAAAGTTATAATGGTTTCTAATCGACTTTCCTCCTTTTTACCCTATTAATTGGATTTTATACTAATTTGTCATGTCACAATTATATTCACATAAGTATAGATTATTATATAGTTTAAACGATTTGCTTATTGAAAAAACTAATATCATAAATCGACAGTACACATTTTTCGTTATATATAATTAAAATAATGGATAAAAGATTGTAGTTATTTGTAAAATTTGTACATTTTAATGTATGTATTTTTTTTCTTTTGTTTGCGAACAGTTTAATTTTGATAGGCAGAATATTATAAAACTGTTGAGCAAAAACTTCCCATCATTACTTCGCTTGTATTTTGTGAACAATTGTAAGTTTCTCTAAACATTAATCAGTAGAAATGTCGAAAATCTTGAATGATATAAAAAATTTTTAATTGAAATATGAGCTGGACAAACGATCTCTCTCAACTAGTGGCAATAAAGCGGTGTTGATAGATCGATTACGACAATAGTTATTAGATGAAGGTAAGAATTCTGACACTTTCATTTTCGAAGATATTGGTGAAGCTGTAGGTGAGGAAACTGACCTGGAATGTCACAGCATAGCAACGATGATGCAGTTGATTATTCAACGGATGCAGGAACAGAGCCTTTCTTTGGAAAAGTCTGTCAAAAATTCATTGGAAATGAATTTAGACATCCAACAGCAATTTCTTAAGCAGCAGTTAGAAGGTTTAGAGGAAAATCTTACTAAGACAAAAATTTCGTTTAATGGAACCTTGGAGGCAAAAATGAAATAACAATCCAGAAATGTCTGTGAGACAATAACTGATGTTGAAAGAAAATGTGACTCTAAAATTATTAATCTCGAAAGCGAATTAAAACAAATGAAGAAGGAATTAGAAAAAGTAAAACATGCTAGGCTTACCTACGAAGCAAATAATAGCGGCAATAGAAAACTGAAAGCTCCATTATTCGATGGCCAAGTATCCTGGGCAATCTATAAACGACAATTTGAAGCAGCAAGCTAATCTTACGGATGGAGTGACGAAGATAACTATCGCTTTACTACTGGCAATGCGGGTAACTGCAGCAGAACTTTTGCGATCAATTTCTGAGCACATGCAACAGGATTTCAATACATTGGTTCAAGTACTTAACAGGCGTTATGGTGTTGAGCACATGCAGCAAGTGTATCGTCTGCAATTGAGGAATCGTATCCAAAAAAGAGGAGAATCACTGCAAGAACTTCAAGCCGATATCGTCCTATTCAGGTCAAGACTTAATAAACGAGTCTGCTGTAGATGCGTTTATTAATGCTATTTCTGACCTCGAACTTCAAAGGTATTTAAGGCTTTCAGAAAAAAAAAGCTACTACTGAAATTCTCGCCTGTGCCCTCGCATATGAAGCTGCTAGCCAAGCATCCAGAAGCACAACAAGAGTAAGAGAACTAACAGCTGAACCTTCTTACACAACTCAACGTCTGGATACCCAGGAAGGAACAAGTTATAGACAACGTCTAAAATGTTGGTATTGCAATATGACGGGACATCTTCAAAGAGATTGTATGAGGAGAAAGAGACATTTTGAGACAAGAGGGGCCTACGAAGAGCAACAAGATGAGACGAATACCCGCCGAGACCATACCTCTTCTCCAGCTTTTCAGGGAAACTCCCAAATGCCAATCTCGTAGGGCAGAGATTGGCTCATAGAATCATACGCCCTAAAAACATCATCAAGATTCAAGTTCAACAGATCCAGAGAGACAAGAATTGTCTTGTTATGGATGGCCGTCTTGATGGACAAAACTGTATTCTCACCATTGATACTGGAGCTGAAAGATCAATTTTAAGAAACGATTTTGTCAAGGAACCATTGATTCATAATGCAGCAGGTTACTCTCTGCGAACTGCAACAGGACAATATGAAAAATGAAAAATTGAAATAGGGGGATTAACATTTGTTTATCCCTTCCTCATAGCAGATATTATTGACGAGTGCATTCTGGGCTATGATTTCATGCGTAGACACGGAATTGTCTTAGATATGGGAGAACGAACTCTTCTGTGCGAGAACGTAGAAATTCCAATGACAGTAAATTCTGAAGCTCAGCCTGCACTGCGAACGGTGGTATGTAAAAACACCTACCTCCCAGGCTACTCCGAGTCCGTGGTATGGACAGAATTAGAAGGTAACGCGGAAAATTTACCATTTTGCCTAGTTGAACCAGATCAAAACGTGAAAGAAAACGTCATTATTGGAAAATGTTTAGTGGACACTTCCAATGGTAAATTCCTTCCAATACGTCTAATGAATCTATCTAACAATCAAATCCAATTGAAGAGTGGGCAAGTAATCGGAAAATGTACACCAGCCGCAACTATAACAAAAATCAATTGTGAATATGATACAAATATTAATTTATCATCAATTGAAGTAGATTCAATATTAGTAGAAACTCTTCTAAAAACAAGCAATTTAGGTATTAAAGAGTTTAATGAGGCCCAGAAGTTGATTAATGTGTTTCAAGAAATCTTCGCTCTAGGAGAGGAGGATTATGGAAAAACCGACTTGGTTCAACATCGTATTGACACGGGAGATGCCAAGCCGATTAGACAACCACCAATAAGACTTCCATTGGCGAAGCAACAAGAAGCGGCAGACAACATTAACACTATGAGAAAGCAACAAATCATCGAAGAGTCTCAGAGCCCATGGTCTTCTCCTGTGGTCTTGGTAAAGAAAAAAGATGGCAGTACTCGGTTTTGTGTAGATTATAGACGACTAAACGATGTGACGAAAAAGGATATTTATCCCCTCCCTCGAATCGATGATACCCTAGATATCTTGTCTGGAGCACGATGGTTCTCAACTTTAGATTTAAAAAGTGGATATTGGCAAGTTAAAGTACATCCTGATGACAAAGATAAAACAGCATTTTCAATAGGAAATGGCCTATGGCAATTTAACGTTATGCCGATTGGACTATGCAATGCACCGGCAACATTCGAACGACTGATGGAATGCATTTTACGGGGGCTGCATTGGAAAACCTGTCTTGTTTATTTGGATGACATCATTATTATTGGAAAAGACTTTTCAGAACATCTTCAAAATTTAAGAGAAGTATTCTTGCGTATAAAAGAAGCACGGTTAAAGCTCAATCCAAAGAAATGTGTGCTCTTCAAAAACGAAGTAAAATATTTGGGACATATTGTATCTTGGGGGTAACTACGGATCCGGAGAAAATTGTCGCTGTTCAAACTTGGCCAACACCTAAAGATAAACATGAACTACAAAGTTTTTTAGGCCTGGCAACTTACTATAGACGATTTGTAAAAAATTTCGCCGACATTGCAAAATGTTTACATCAATTAACTGAAAAGGGGAGGCCCTTTATTTGGACCGAGCAATGCGATGAAGCATTTCAGAAACTTAAGAGGCGGTTGTGCGAGGCTCCAATACTGGCATACCCTGTGCCAGGTAAAACCTTCATACGCGATACAGACGTAAGCAATACGTCCGTCGGCGCAGTACTGTCACAGAAAATAAATGACCAAGAGAAAGTCATAGCTTCAGTAAAGTATTATCAAAAAGCGAAAGATACTACTGTGTCACCAGATGAGATCCTTTGGCAATGGTGAAATCGACAAAACATTTTCACAAGTACCTTTACGGTCAAAAGTTTATATTACGTACCGACCACGCAGCGCTGAAATGGTTATTACAATTTAAAAACCCTGAAGGACAGCTAGCGAGATGGATAGAAAGACTCCAGAGCTACGATTTTGAAATAATTCACCGTAAAGGAAAAATACATGGGAATGCTGATGCGCTATCTCGACGACCATGTAGCTCAGACTGTAAACACTTTATGAGAATAGAAGAGAAACAGGGAATAGTAGCTATTCAAGGAGTCACTGTGAAACCTAATGAAGGATGGAACCATCTGGAATTACAAGCTGCCCAACAAGAAGATAATGATATATCACCAATTCTCATCTGGAAAGAACATTTAGAACGGCCACAGTGGATGGAGATAGCGGACCAAGGCGAAATTTTAAAAAAGTTACTGGGCTCAATGGAATTCACTGCATATGGAAAATGGAATACTGATGAGGAAATGGGAAGCTGTGAATGGAAATTCTCATAGGATGCAGATAATTGTGCCTCGATCAAAGGTGGTAGAGGTCTTACAAGAAATTCATGATGGAGTCTCCGGAGGTCATCTAGGAATAAGTAAGACGTTATCAAAAGTCAGAGAAAAATTCTATTGGATTCATATGCGCGATGGCGTGGAGAACTGGTGCCGTCGATGTACACTTTGTGCGGCTACCAAAGGACCACATGTAAGGAGTAAAGGCAAAATGCATCAGTACAAAGTAGGAATTCCGTTTGAAAGAATAGCAGCTGATATTGCTGGACCGTTTCCGATGACAGATAATGGGAACAAATACGTGTTTGTAGTATTAGATTACTTCAGTAAGTGGCCTGAGGTATATGCAATACCGAACCAGGAGACGAAAACTGTCGTGGAGCAAATTGTAATGAATTAGGTCAGTCGCTTTGGTGTTCCAAATGAATTTCATTCCGATTAAGGACGTAACTTCGAATCACAAGTTTTCCAAGAAGTGTGCAAATTGCTGGGAATACGCAAAACCAGAACAACGCCATTTCACCCCCAGTCCGATGGCATGGTAGAACGATTTAATAGCACTTTGAATCAACATCTGGTGAAAGTTGTGGATGACCATCAACGGGATTGGGACCAGCATATACCAATATTTCTAATGGCTTACAGGACAGCAATCCATGACTCAACAGAGCATACACCATCTCGGATTCTTTTTGGCCGAGATATTCGTCTGCCCAGTGATTTAATGTTTGGAACTCCAGTAGATAATAATAATTCAGTAGAGGACTATGTGTCCGATCTTCGTAAGAAGTTATCTGATACTTATAAGATGACCGGGAGTAAAATAAAGGTTGCAAGCGATCGTATGAAAACAAGATACGATCTAAGAGCTAATAGTGCTGGATTTCAAGAAGGTGTATCACCTTCTTGAAATCCATCTAGTATGGCTATATATTATTCGACGCAAAAAGGGAAAGTCACCAAAACTCCAAAGACACTGGGAAGGCCCTTACCGAGTGGTTACTCGAATAAATGATGTAGTGTATAGAATTCAGAGACAACGACGAGGACAGAGGGGAAAAGCGAAAATTGTGCACATTGACCGGTTGTCCCCATACAGTGGTACTAATGAAGGAATGTCTGCTATTCGAGACGAACAGCTCTAAGAGGGGGGCAGTGTTACGACATCAACGGGACGACACCTGTTGACAATTTTTATACCAGTGGGGAGGAGATAGGTGGCTAAAGTGACAGTGGTGACATAATGATATTTTTGATGATTGATGTAAAATTTACACTAAAATAGTAATTGTTATCTCCAAGACAGTTGTTTATTGAAATAAAGGTATTACAAGAAGACAGCGATTTCTAAATCCCCGAACCCTTAGCTCGTAACAATAGGAACAACATAAATATAAGATTTTAAAGACCCTATAAATATTAATCCAGTGGATTAAGGTCTATAAACAAGGTAGTCCTCCACAACCTATCCATTGATTGGAAGAAAGTTTCATTGAGGTACCCTCGTACGACCATGGAAACAATCTCCATTGGAAGTGGTAAATAGTCTAGAAGAAAATTGACTTAAGATTGTCAATTAATATTTTGGTGTAGAACAAATTGACCAATTTAAAAATCGTCGACAATACCACCCCAGGTACTAATTACAAAACGTTGTTGGTGCCTCGACTTAATTATTACGTGAGGATTTTCATCAGCCCATAATAGTTATGAGAATTTATATTGCCATCTTTATTAAATTCAGCCTCCCCCGTAAATAATAAAGAAGAATATTTCATTCTTCTTTATAGATTATGAAGATTTCGAATAAAATGAATTTAAATAAGATACATGATTTTCCTGGGTCCCCTTCTGAGTTTCACATCAAGCCGATTTTAAATGAGAAGAGTATAAAAAACTTGGCAACAACGCGGACGCAAAATTGATACAATAATGGTGGAAACTAGATAAAACTATACACTATGGACGCAATATTGATCTGTGAATATAAGTGTATACTGCTGGACGCAAAATAATTCCAATTGTGAAAGGACGTAAAATTGATACAAAAATATAAGCCCAATATACAGAAAAAAATAAAATTGAAAAACTTTAAATTTAAGAACGGATTCGCATTTAGCGGCTAGATGTTGGTCAATATACTCTGCTAGAACCTGCAAAAAGTCGTTACTTCTAGGAGACGCATTTCACACCACCTTTTGAAAGGACGCAAAATTGATACAAGAATGTATATATATATATATATATACTTTTATATATATATATATACTTTTATATATATATATATACTTTTATATATATATATATATACTTTTATATATATATATATATATACTTTTATATATATATATATATATACTTTTATATATATATATATAAAATAACATTTATTTAATGTGTACCTATTTCCGCTACTGAGGCCTAACACCGATGCCCTCCCAAACAGGAATTTTGCCAAACCTCTCCTCTTTCGAAGATCTTTTACTTGCCTACCATTTAATAGACAAGGTACCGATGTCAAGGGGTGGCCAGGATTAACACTATAGTCAGGAATGTTAAAGTCGCCAATACTTGATACGTTAGCATTTAATATACAATACAGTGACTCAATAATATCAAATATGAGATCGTAATTATCACAACTTGTATGTGGAGGGATATATAAGGTTATGTTTTAGTTATTTTAGTTTTCATAATTGATGGCTATTTTAAAAGTTTTCATTTGGCTATACGAATTAGATTTTTTCATCATGTAATTACCATAAATCAAGGTTTTTCTACAGTCCTGTGTACATCGTCATTGAAAAGTTCAACGAACTACTTCACAGAAATTTTAGCAAAAAAGCAAAAAGAAAGTATTTACATTAAATAGTCATAAATAAAAATTAAACACTTAATCTGTCTGCTACATTACCAAAGTATGTGTGCCTGTGCCGAATTTCAGATTAATCCACTGAACAGTTTTAGCACAGTGGTAATTTCTATAGGAAAAGTTAGGAAATTTCTCACAAAATTACAAAAACTGGAAAATCTGTAAACCATTGACTTTCAGATAACCTATATTGTGCTATCCCTATCACCAGGTTTCATCTTGACCATTATCTCTAAGACACCCTGTGTAAGTAATTATTTAAGTTTACTTGTAATTCGTGTATGTATTAAAATTGTGGATAATACTGACATTCATTTGTATGAATCAACAGCAATAAAAATAGTTTTATAAAATAAATTATATAGATGTCAGTTATTGTTATTAAAAACAAATAAAATTTAACTGCGATGTGGATAGATAAGCATAACACATTTAATAAAGGATTAAAATTTCACAGCATTAAACTTGAGGGAGATTAGTATTAATATTTAACTAAGAGATGAAACTAGTTAGATATGTGGTGTTTGAAGAAAATACAATTCCGGCTTTTTCAATGCTCCCTACGATATAGAAAACATGGGGAAACAGCTAATTTCCAAATTAGGATAACATGATATCATGAGACGGGATTAAATAATAATAAACACACCACATATAGTAGACAACCTACAAATACAAAGCTGTCCGCAAGGGGGTTACACATTTGAAATAATGCAGACAACATCCATTATAGTAGAAGCGCATACGGCCAGATTAGAGGTTTTGTGGGAAATAAATGATTAAAATTGGGGACATGATTGTTTTGTTAAAAGACATCTTTTTATGTATGAAAATTCATGTAATCCACCTTCAGCTTCGTGGGCCTCACCTTCTGCACCTTCTGAAGATTAAAATATTTTAATTAAGGTATCTCAAGAAATATTCATCATAGAAAAATCATTTTTTGTCAAACTAAAGGTCTCTTTATTATGAAGAAAAAAGCTAGTATGGTTTCAGACGCCTCTCTAGGCATTTTTAAGTTATTCGGAAAAAACATTAAAAAAAAATTATCTGTTTCATCGGTGTAAAATAAGCGTTACTCTCTCAAAAATGTTCCTAAATAAAAAAGTTGCTTTAAAGCTAAGCTTTAAAACAATGTATGTAACAATAATAATAATAGTTTTTTTTTCGCGACCAAGCTGTCAAACTGTGTGGACGCGCGAATATTGTTAGTGATTAAATAGTCTTGTGAAAGTGTTTCTATACCGGTAACTATTGTTGTTATCACTGATAACTAGTTTCCTTCCTATATTGCTAAGAATACCTTGTTTATTTTGTCAAATTATTGTTTGTTTAATTGATTTACTGATAAATCAAACATTCCTAACCTAACCTTTTAATTCGCCCATGGGCGACTCATCGGGAGGGGGGAAGGAATTCACCCCCCCCCCACCGTAAAAAAATCGCGTAAGAAAGGCAGTATTTTATACAGAAGCGGATATTGGCCCATTTGAAATCATAGTACAAAGCATCGAAGACTCACGAAAACATCTAGGGAATTTACATCCCATGGACTTTGGTAAAATTTTAGTGAATTTAAAAATCAAAAATATCAAAGAAATTAAACGCAAGGGATCAAATAGAGTAGGTGTATTATTCCATACAGCTGCAGCAGCTAACGAATTTGCCAAAAACAAAGAAATTACGGAGATGGGTTATGAAGTATTTATTCCCGTCAGTCTCATTACTTGCAGAGGGCTGATTAGAGGAGTGGGTAAAACTATAACAGAGGAAGATATGTTAAGTAATATAAACTCGAAATACAAAGTTGTTTCAGTAAGACGCTTAAATAGACGTTATGAATAAGGAAATGAAGTTAAGTACATACCAACAGGCACAGTCTTATTAACTTTTGAAGGGAAAATTCTCCCTGCTCGTATATACATTTTTCATAATAAACAGGAGATTTATACCTATGTTAAACCGGTAGTTTTGTGTTATAAATGCTTCCGATATGGACACACAAAAACTCAATGTCGAGGAACACCAAGGTGTGAAAAATGCGGAAACAAAGACCATGAAATGACTAATTGCGATAAGGACAGACCATCATGTATACAGTGCAACAATGATCATTTAGTCACAGATAAAAGTTGCCCAGAGTACTCTAGACAAAAGAAAATAAATGAATTAGTGGCATGTGATAACTTATCCTTTTTTGAAGCCGCTAAAAGATACCCTAAAGAAAACTTAGATAAGAAAAGATCAAACATTCAAAATGAAGAATCTCTAAGGTTAAAAAACTTTCCTGCTCTAAGAACCAAAGAGAAACAGCATGAATTAAAGGAAGGAATTCCAATCAGAGAAAGGCGTAATAACATCTATCGGTCCCCAGAATCGCAAAGGCAACAGAAATATTTTATAGTTGCTCGAGGGAAGAAAAGAAAAACAATTCCTACTTCTCCAGGCTATGACGTTGCTGCCCATTCTCAGTGTCTTTTCCCCTCCAGTTCTAGAATCCCAAATTACTCTCAGCTTAGCTCTACTAATAGATCAAATGTTGAACCAATCAATGACTCCCTTCAGCTGCCACAACCTATAAATCGAACTCCTAATTATAGTCAATGTAACTTGCCTAGTACCTCTAATAGACAAGAAGTGTCAATAACCAGCAACAATAAAGAGGCAAGCAAGAAGCTTGCAGAAGTCTTGACCAACGAACCACTTACTGAACTAGAAGTAATAAAATTAGTAAAAATTCTTCTGGGAAAAACTCCAAATTTGTATTCATTTTTCCCTAGCTTTACTGCTAAATCCACAAATTATAATATAGTCCAATCGTCTGATAATATGGAAACGTCTTCACAGATATCACAGGAATATTATTAAACTCATACAAAATTATACAATGGAATATAAGAAGTATAAATTCAAATAGAGAAAATCTTCTAATATTAATAAAAGAACAAAACCCTGATATAATATCCCTCTCAGAAACATGGCTGAGAGGCGATATAAATTTTAAAATTCACGGATACAGAATCATCCGTAATGATAGAGTAGATGGTAAAGGAGGCATAGCAATAATCATTAAAAAAGACATACCACACAAAGTTTTAACTATCAATACTCCCAGAGACTTCCCAGGGAATCTTCAAATTCAAGCAATAGAAACAAAAAAATTTACATTTTTCAACATTTACATACCACCGAATATACAGTTCCCAGTGTTTCATATTAAGAATATTTTAGCTAAATATAATAATCTCTTTATAACCGGAGATTTTAACGCTCAAAATCCAATATGGGGGTCTGGCATGGAAAATCGTAATGGAAAATTAATGTGGGACATCATTGAAGATCTAGATTTAATCATTCTTAACAATGGAACCAACACCCGTATTACTCCTCCACATCAAAACAAAAGCGCACCAGATCTAACTTTGTGCTCCCCTCAGTTTGGTCCATGTAGTACATGGAATATTATTAAAGATCCAGGAATGAGCGATCATTTTCCAATTAGCATCACACTTCATTTTGGCATGGATCCAGGTGATACATCAAGAAAACTAATCTAACTGTGACAAAGCCAACTGGTTAAAGTACAGGGATGTTATTAGTACATACATGGATACTAACAGAGAATTAAGCTATGGAGAGTTCACAAACATAATTACCCATTCTGCGAATGTGTCTATTCCCAGAAAAAAAGTTTTTCCTCATACTAAACCTCCCACCCCTTGGTGGAACCAAGAATGTGATGAGGCTATCCAAAATCGCAGGGATGCCATCAAATTATTTATCAGAGATGCATCACTGGTTAACTACATACAGGCAAAAAAAACCATAGCCAAACCAAGAAAAATTCGCAGATCAAAGAAAAAAGAAGGATTCAAGAAGTTCTGTGAAACGTTAAACAGGGAAACACCCACTAAAATAGTATGGAGAGCTGTCATATGCTACAATAACAATAAAGTTCCTCCTCAAGCTGCAACTCCAAATGATTCAAACTGGATATATGATTTTCTTGACTCCCTTACTCCCCCTTATGCGTCAGAAAATTTACCAATCATAGAAGGTGAACCTTTAGAAGAAGTAAATCCTTTTTCAATAGAAGAAATCGAAACAGCATTACTTCAGAAAAAAAAAGACTCAGCTCCAGGCTTAGACGAAATTACTTATTCTATGATTAGAAACCTTCCGGCTTGTGCACTAGAATATCTTGTTATCTTTTTTAATAGATTAATTATAGGAGGAGAAGTCCCAAAAGAATGGAAAATATAAATAGCTTGTCCGGTACCTAAGCCAGGGAAAGACCCCAATTTATTCTCCAGTTACCGGCCTATCATCCTATCGTCTTGCCTGGGTAAGCTGTTGGAAGTAATAATAAAAATAGACTTGAATACCATTTAAAAAGTAAAGACATGCTCTCTAAAGTTCAATCGGGCTTCCGTAGAGGTAGAGGAGTAATGGACAATATTACATATCTCACGGTTAAAATTAATAACTGTTTTGATAATAACCATAAAGCAGTGGCAGTATTCTTAGATATATCCTCTGCGTATGACAATGTTATTCCATCCATCCTTATAGAAAAGTTACAAAATCTCTCAATTCCAGAGAACACAGTTAATCTTATTCAGCAATTCTTATCAAACAGAAGTATATACGTCAGGGACCCCACAAGCAGAAATCTCACAGGCCCGCAATTAACGAATGTAGGCTTGCCCCAAGGATCTCCACTGAGTCCTCTACTTTTTAACGTATATACAAATTCTTTATATAGTGAAATGGCTGAAAACACAACGCTCTTGGGATATGCAGATGATTTTGTTATTAATAACTCTGGCAACAGGGGCAGCGTAGGTGCGTCTTTACTATGTGCATACTTCGGTATGCGATGTAAAGCAACGACAGGCGCAGTTAGTACTTGGATGGGTGACCATTCCAACGGAAACCGCGTTCTCGCCTCACACATCTTCCAGCGGCTTGTATATCAGTGTATGCGCGGAAGCTATACAACCTTAGGCGAGGGTTGTATAGGAGATATACCATCCTTCGGAGGGGATGTAAAGCCGTCGGTCCCTTGTCTATTAAATGTTAGGCAAGTAAAAGATCCCTACTCTTCTTAAGGGAAGAGGTTCGGTAAAATTCCTGGTTGGGGGTAGCTCGTCTACAGGCGTCGGTGTTAGGCCTCAGTAGCGGAAATAGGCCGACGTTAAATAAATGTATAGAAAAAAAAAAAACTCTGGCAACAACGTTAACAACCTAATCAGACAAATAAATGTTTCTCTAACCAATCTTTTTTCTGCTTTCTCAAAGTTAGGATTTTCTCTATCTCTTAGCAAATCAAGGTCGATTTTATTTCAAAAACGTAACATTCGTCAGAATCTTCCAAATATTTATTGGGGAACTAATGCTATACAATGGACAATGAACATTAAATACCTAGGTGTGGTATTAGACTCAAATCTGAAATGGAAATCGCATATAGACTTCTTAGCCAAAAGGGCTATAGGGGGAATTAATGCCATGAGAGCTATATCTCGAGTTTGGTGAGGGGCTCACCCCTCTACACTAAGTATGATATACAAGGGAATCGTAAGGTCACACTTAGACTATGCAAGTATCATAATGGGAAATTGTAGTAAAAAATTATTGGAAAAATTAGGCAAAATACAATTTCAAGCCCTACGAATCATAATCGGGGAAATGAAGTCGACCCCAACTAATGCTCTCCTCGCAGAAACATGTGAATGGCCTTTGAAGTACAGAAGAACCTGGTTGGCATGCAAATTCATCTTCATATCACTTTCATTTGAGAACAGCCCTTTGGCGTCATTGAACCCAATTGGCCAATTACAATCTGAAACAAGCACTACCAATTCCTTCTCCTATCATAGAAGCAACGGATTTGTTTATATACCTCAAAGATATAATACAGAAACAAAATATAATCCCATGTTATAGATATGGGCATCATCTACAAACAGGAGAAAAAATATCATATGTAGACTCAGGACTCGATAAATCGTCCTCAAATAACCATCCCGATTTCATCCGAATGATTCAAGACAAATTGCCATCTTCGACGTACAGTTTTACAGACGGGTCACTGGATTTTGTCCGAAAAAAGGTAGGCATAGGAGTATATATTCCAGAAAAAAATGTTTCTCTCGCATTAAGAGCGCAAGATTATTATTCAATCTGCTCAGCAGAAGTCATGGCTATCCAAATTGCTATTAAAAAAGCTCTCCTGTTAGAAATAAAAGACTTTGTAATTTTTTCGGACTCTAAAGGTGCTCTAGATAGACTATCAAGAAATGGTCTAATAACAGATAATGACTGGATTACGTTAAGCACCAGAAAATCATATTTTTTAGCTAAAGCTCAAAACAGAAAAGTGCAACTAGTCTGGATTTCTAGCCACACAAATATTCAGGGCAATGATACAGCAGACATCATAGCGAAAACAGGTAGAGACCTCACCAGCATTAACCTAACTAAAGTAGATTTTAGAGATATTTTACCACACATTAAAGAGAATATACACAAAGACTGGAAGATCGAATGGACAAATATATATATATATAAATAAAGGGTCTTATTATGCCAGTATTTCTGGAGGAATTAAAAAGAAAACATGGTTTCATGACTTGAATCTCACCAGAAAAGAAATCACAACATTCTCAAGAATGAGAATTGGACACTGTTTAATCCCGACTCACCTTCATAAAATTGGAATAAAGGAGAGCCTAATTGTGATTGTGGAGAATTAGGGTCACTAAATCATGTTATATTTGAATGCCAAGTATCCTACCAAAATTCTAATAGGCTATACACTTTATTAAGCCAAAATAATGAAACTCCAATGAGTATCAACTCAGTTTTAGCAAATCCTACAGAATATAATGCTAAAAGTGTCTCAAAATCCCTGGATTCCATTCATCTCAAAATTTAGGACATTATATTCTGTGATTAATTAGAATCTAAAACTGATCGCCCTTCTTCACTTTGATCCCAGCCATATTCCCAATTCCCTCTTTCTTAAACCCTAGGGTGCTTGTTCCGAGGCGTCATTTTCGGTTTGTGTTAATGACAGAGACAGAAGAGTTTTCTCCTTTTCCGTTGTTTGTTTGTTTCTATGTTACCTTGCGTTAATGTTCCCCCATTTATTCATCAAGTTACTCGGTATAGAAAACGGAAGATTATCTAAATAAATACCATAGTGAAGCACAAAAGTAAAATCATGAAGTAAACTAGAAACTGGCTAAATAGCCATGCAGCTAAGGCCAAAATCGTAAAAGAAGAAGAAGAATAATAATAATACGTCTTTATTTATTATTGTAGTACAATAATAAATAAAGTCATATTATTGTTATATAAAATATATTTCGTTTAAATGCCAACGTGTGAAATACACATTTCGCGCCATCGACGACCAGCGCAAATATAGAAACACCATTAAAATGTGGGTCGGTCTGCGCAAAGTACAAAGGGAGGCCCTGCTAGCAATACATGCATTATCAGAATGCGATACAACAGGAGGATTTTCAAAAAAAGATAATCATGCTTCTGCAAAATTATATTTGTCAAAATTCATAACGATTTTTATTTCAGGAAAGCTGTCTTTCGAGAAAATATTTAAAAATTCACCGGCAAAGTCCTTCAATCTCATGCGTTACTTGGACATGCAGAAATGAACCTAAATCTCATAATGGATGATTTGGAAAACTTCATTTGCATTGTTTATAGTCCTAATAATGTAAATATTAGAAACGCTGGGATATGCGATGGTGGTGCTTTACCAAACAACAACTACAAGGTGAGCAGTTGCCACCTACAAGTAGTTTCTATCCGGCGGTAAATAGAGTTAGACTGCCAGTTCACACATTGCAAAATTCCCTAATCTGGACCCCTTGAATTTTGGATGGCGATAAGAAAATAATATAAAAAGTTTCTATGACTCCAGACAGAAGATGTAAGTGTTTTATTAATCACTTACGATGTATAGAGCTTTGTCTCTGCAACATGAACAAGTGTGTAAAAACAATACAGACCAATAGTGCGTTTCCACTATTACCCACCAACATAGCCAGTGTCAGTACCATGGATCGCACCCAGATTACAACAGAGCCAGACGAAAGCGAATTTGCCACATAGAGTGCTGTAGCCAATTGAGCTACTGGGCCAATTGATTAACACAATGGTTTTTTTCTAGTCCCCATGCTAATACTCCTCGCAAGATATTGCCGTTCTTATGGACAAATGTTAAAGACCTTAAATGAGTGGATGGTTAAAGTCAAAAGAATTCCTCCTTCTTGCCTTAACCATCCACTCATAACTACTCCTGTCATTAACAGGTACCTAATTAGTATTTGATTGTGATGAAAGTAATTTAGATCACAAAAATTATTCTCGCCACACAAAAATGTGTTTCTTATAGTTTTGTAATTTTCATTTTCGTACTAAGACATAACCATTCAAATCTCTTTATTAAGCCCTTTTCAAGAGTGAAAACAATATGAAAAGGTCTAAAAAAGGCAAAACGTGTCAAGTTTCAATAAAGCTTTTTGAAATATTAAAAAGCATAATTTTTTATTGATATATATTTCATTGTTTCACTTGGTACCAAAAACGAAATCTATTCAACTTAATATTTATTTTGTTTCACAAAAGCATAATTCTTTATTGATATACTTCGCCCTTTAAATAAAGACTTTTCTTGCTATATAAAAAAATAAAGACATATTTTTTTTTTAACAAAAAACCAGTCACCCTACTCTGTGGCTCCGACCCTCACAGAGGGGAGCTGGTAATACCAATAGCCACTTCCCACGCCCGTGGGGTGAGTGACTACCGGGTCCGCGAATCGTGTGCCCTGAGTAGACGCAATGAACCGAGGATGATAGCCTTCTGCATTCTGCTGGCTAAGATCTCTGCCGAATCTCGACATGCCGGTATGATCTTTAGTTCCGAAAGCAGCGTCTGGCTCATTCCACCGAGGGCTCCTATAATCAGTATCTCTATTTTGACAGTAAGGCCCGGATAAAGCCTGCGGAGTTCGAAAAGCAAATCTCGATATTTTGTCTGTTTTTCCTGCTCTCTCAAGACAATGTTGCTCTCAGCGGGAGCTGAGAATTCCACGACATGCATTGTCTTGAGTTGGTGGTCGAGGAGTACTATGTCAGGCTTGTTGGCTTGTATTTGCCTGAAGGTGGAAAATGAGTAGTTCCAAGAAATTAGACACTTCTCATTTCCCACAACGGACTCAATATCCCCCGGAGTGTAAGGCAGCACTGGTGTTTCGTCTATCCCATACGAGTGCCTTAGATGATAGTAAAGCACTCGTAATGCTGCGTTGTGTCTGTGAATATAGGCCGAGACTGCGTATATCGGGCAAGCCGACAGTAAGTGCATTACAGTCTCCGGCACCCTGCGGCAGGCCCTGCAGCTGACATCAGGGTCCTCCATACCCATGACACGATGTCGATAGACGAGGGTGTTAAATACACCATCTTGGCAAGCCATTATGAATCCCTCTGTCTCAGACTTCAGCCCGGCTGACCTTAAAAAGGCGAAGGTCAGCTTTTCGGATAAGCCGAGGTCTTCTATATTTATAGAAGACCCCGTGCAATGGCTTATCCTTATGGAGCTGCAGAAGGATGTTGTGTTCTGCAGCTCTAATGTGGGCTTTTAGTCGAACGGGTTCCAACTCGGTGACGGATTTGGGGTTTACCCGCTCGACGTCGAAGATGAGACCAAGTTCATCGGCTGCTCTCCGTGCTGCCTTAAAGAGAAAAGCTTCTACCTCTGCATTTTCATGGTCCCGGACCATGCAGAGGAGGGGATCCGAACTCCTGATGACCTTACATGCTCCATCTCCTGCTATGGAGACTCTCCAAGCTCAAAAGTCCAAGGCCTCCCCGATGCCGTGGGAGATATAACCGTGGAACGGACGATTTAGGATGCAAGCTCCTATTGAGATGCATCTTCTTGCGGGTTATTACATCGAGTTGACGCAGCTCTTCTCTAGTCCATTTCACTACTCCGTAGATGGTGTAAGATGCTTCCGTCCACGAGCTGCGCGTCCTCTCCGTAGTCACCGCTTCGTCCTCTCTTGAGATGGATCAGTCCGCATTTGTCCAACCTGAACTGCATACCGACAGCCTGCCTGTACTCCTGTACCACCCTAAGGCAGGGTGGTACAGAGGCATAAAGTTTAAGGCCATCCATATAAAATAGATGGGTGACCTTATGCCTCCTATCGCCGGGGGTGCCGCAGTTGTAGCCACGGGTTTTCCGAAGCGAGACGGATAATGGCAGTAATGAGATACAAAACAGAAGGGGGCTGAGGGAATCTCCCTGAAATACTCCCCTTCTGAATGTTACCGACTCTGTTTGGACTCTATCGTTACCCGATGTTATGGTAAAGGGAGTCCTCCAGAGCGGATCAGTTCTTCAATACATCTCACTACGGGACTTATTATTATTATTGTTATTATTATTATTATTAATATTATATATATTGTTAAGTGTTTACAGTCTTCAGTAAACACTCTGTGGGTTCAAATAACTTGCAATGAGAATCTTTACTACCACTATTTTATTAATCACTAAAATTACACTAGTAAATACTTAAAATTCACACAACTAATAATAACTTAATTTAATATAAATTCACTACTTTTAAAACGCTATGTACTTTACTTTTCTTCATAAACTTGTCAACTCCTGTCTAACCTAAAAACTCTCTGTCTGTATACTAGAACTGTACTGTATACTTCACTGAACTGAACTGAACTGAACTGTTTACTTCACTGAACTGAACTGTTCCCCCATCTGCTGGATTCACCTCTTTATATACACACTTGAAATGTACCAGAATCCTATTCTAGAATCCTCCATAATTTTCTACTATGTACTAGATGATTGTTCGTCAATTGGCTCATAGACGGCGCCACCCTACTAGTCAGGGAGTAACAGAATAACAGGTTTCCCTTCACTTTGACCAGGAACTTAATCACATCTCTCTCCATTAGAGGGCAGCACATAACACTGCCACCTCCTTAAGCCTGAACGTCCCGGTCAGGCAATTCAGATACCCCAGCATACTTTGCCAAGCTGTCCAGGTGCATGATCTTCATCTTGGACTTCTTTCTACGTTGAATCCTATAAACAACGTCGTTGATCCTAGTGATGACAGAATACGGTCCTTCCCAAGGTGAGCGAGGCTTCGAGAATCCTTCTTCACTCCGCTGTGGGTTATACAGCCAAACTGAGTCCCCCACCTTGAATCCTGCCGAACTGACATTGCGGTCATATCTAGCCTTCACTCGGTCACCACTCCCTGTAGGTGACCTCTTGGCAGCTACATTCGCACAAACCTTGCAACTGCGACACCAAGCCTCTACACCCTGACAGCTTTTTATCCAGTACTCTAGCCAAGGTCTTATTTCTGCTAAAGTGCTCTCTGGATATTCCCTTGTGCACTTCCCGAAGTACTTTTGGTACTCGGCACCTGGGTATCAGCAACCGCATGGTAACTTCTTTCCCATCCGGGCTCTCCCATGCTCTCCGTAATAGTCCATCTATAACCCTAAGGGAATCCCATTGCGCCCATAAAGCCTTCAGTCCAACACTTTACTGGAAACGTCCTTCCATTCAGGGCGGATTCCTTTTTCTTTCGCCTTCAACATTGGTCCAATTTCATCGTCATTCAGTTGTTCTTCTCTTAGAACTTCCTTTGTCCAGTCTTTCGGAACCTCTATCTTAACTGCCTTTACTTCTGCTATATCCTGCTGCTTCTTTACATTCTCGGTATTCACTTCCTTAGGGCTCCTCTGTCGACAGTACCTCTTGACATGCCCCAATTCGCCGCAATTATAACAGCGGATTACTTTTGTCGGACCTCCAGCGCTTCGCTACTGTTTGGGCTCCTGTTTCGGCGGTTGCGGTTCCTGTTTCAGCTCCGGTCGCGAACTTAATTCGTTTAGTACTTGTGCGACCATTTTCTGTATGTCTGTTAACATAACAATCAATCTCATCTTATCAGGGCGGACTTCCTCTTTCTTTGCAGTGTTTACTTCCTCAGGATTCCGTTCTCGACACTGCCGCATCATATGTCCTGGTTTGCTGCACTGATAACACCGAATCACCTTCCTTGGCTGTCCATCGCTCTGTTCTCTATCCTGCTTCCTTGGAACATCTGGTTTGGTCACCAACTGGCTTACCATTTTGTGCAGGTCAGCCATCAAAGATTCCATATTTGATTTTTCTAAATGGTTCTCTTCTTCTACTTTCATGGCTCGTACTCTCCGATGTAGAGTCTCTTCATAAGCGGCTTCAACTTCGACGGCATGGATCAAGGCTTCGCTACCAGTCTTAGCTCGAGTTAATCTAAGACTAGCCTGATCTCCTCATCTCTTATGCCATCGATGAAAGCACCAACTGTTAATTGTTCCTGGAATTCTTTGGGTGCATTCGGATAAGCCAGGTATGTCAGTCGCTTAACAGCTGCATCAAAATCTTGTAAACTTTGCCCAGCTTTTTGTGTGATTTGAGCTGAGTCCGGTATACTTGGGCGACGTGTTGGTCGCCATATCTTAGATCTAGTGCAGCTTCCAAAACTTTAAAATCCCATTGCTACGTCACTGGGATAGTCTGAAGCAACTCTGAGGCTTGACCTCTTAATGCTAGCACCAATGCCATAGCTTTATCTTCATTACTCCAATTGTTTGCGCATGCCGCTGCCTCAAATTGTCTTTTGTAGGTTGCCCAAGAAGTTTGACCATCAAAGGAAGGCGGTTGTAATCGAGGACCTGACGATAATACTAGCTGGCCTCCTTGTGCTCTTAACTGTCGTTTAAATTGTTCTACCTCTCCCTCAACTACCCGAAATTTTCCTTCTATATCGGTAACTTTCCCTTCGACGCCAGTAACTTTTCCTTTGACATCACTTACTTCTTCTTTGACTGCAGTCACTTTTTGTTCAACTTTATCTACTTTTTCCTTGACCTCATTAGTGGCTGACAGGATAGCGTCTTGTTGTACCTGTATAATTTTTCTCAATTCTTCTTGACGTCTCTCTTGTTCTTCTTTTTCTTCTTGGCGTCGTTTCCCTTGCTCTTCTTTTTCTTCTTGATGCCGTTTCTCTTGTTCTTCTAGCATCATTTTGCTAAATGCAGCTAACATGTCTTGCATTTGTTTTTCAGCAGCCATGCTTCTTGTTTCCATTCAAAAACTAACAAACAACACTAACAAGTCTTATTTAAAGTCTATATCACTTCTCAGTTGAAAGCACTTAAAAACTACACTAATTTCTAAACAGAATGTCCCAGAAATTTCCTCACACTATAGTCTGTTTTTAAACCAGGAGGACTCTTTCGAATTTGCCGCGCTAAATCATACACATGTGATTGGCTGCGCGTTCGCCAGTTTTACACTAGGCCAAATGGCAAAATTTTGACATACATGTCAGTTGAATATTTCAACCAAATTTCAAAGTGTTTTCATTAGTTATTTATCATCACTCATTCTCGTTTGTAGAAATTTGAAAGCAAAAGAAAACAGTTCTGTACAGAACTAATTATATGTTATTTATATTTATTATATGTATATTCTGGAAGTTTTTCAATATGGATGTTGTGGAAATTCAAGTTTAGTGGAAGTTTCACCAGTAAAGAAACGCAAACGAATAGATTTGGGTGCTTTAGCATTATCTGAGAAGCAATGTGTAATAAATAATGTATAAACAGATGTTGAGTGGAAAAACAAAGGTCAAAATGTGTGAAATCGTATCTACAATTATGAATGCAGTGGGTAAGATATTAAACAATGTAAGATTTGTAACATACCTATTTGAAACACTTTTACTGTTAGGAATTGCAAGATCAAATGTATTCCATACGATAAGAGAATATAGAAAGACTGTAAATATACGCAGGCCAAAAGACTTGGAGGAAGACCAGGAATTATTACCAGATTTGATGAAACAATGAAAAACTCAATTTAACAAATAATACATAGTTTCTTATACAAAAATTAAATGCCTATCCTAAACAAAATTCTACATGAAATAGTCACCCAGATTTGCAGAGGTTGCAAGCAGTAATTGAACCCTGTGATAATAAATAGTTGTGTATTTAATAGGGAAATTTTGTTTTACTTTCATTTATACACACTTAATTTTTTACAATTTAAAAATTAAACGCACTTTATATCTCAAATCTTCCTCAGTACATGGCAAAATTGGACGTGGAGGGAAAATTATATATATCATTGACACGTTGAATTGAAAATAATTAAACTTGTTTTTTTTTAAATATTGTTTAATAAGTTTCATATACCAAATCAAATTTCTAATATCTCAAACAATATTCTTTTTTGGAAATTTATTATTAAGAATGTGAGGAATCCCTAGACCCCTTTTTTAGTAAGTATATTAGACTGCATATACCTATACTGTAGTTGTGTTAGGTTGGTTGCTTAGAACCCCTAAAATATTCTAGGGTAATTTTCTGGTAACTTTTATAGTGTAAATTGGGATTCTACATTTAGTCCTGCTGGTTTAAAAACAGACTATAGAACAAATAAATCTTGTCTAATGTCTATATCACTTTCCAGTTCGACTCACTTCACTATCCCCAGTGGTTTCCAAATAGAACACTATGGAACTTTATCGAATTCTTCAGAAATTCTGTTGCAATCCCGCTTCTGACACCAATTGTTACTTGTTTACAGTCTTCAGTAAACACTCTGTGGGTTCAAATAACTTGCAACAAGAATCTTCACTAACCACTATTTTATTAATCACTAAAATTACACTAGTAAATACTTAAAATTCACACAACTAATAATAACTTAATTTAATTTAAATTCACTACTTTTAAAACGCTATGTACTTTACTTTTCTTCTTAAACTTGTCAACTCTTGTCTAACCTAAAAACTCTCTGTCTGTATAGTATACAGACAGAGAGTTTTTAGGTTCTAGTAACTGTATACTTCACTGAACTGAACTGAACTGTTCTGAACTCAACTGAAGTGTTTACTTCACTGAACTGAACTGTTCCCCCATCTGCTGGATTCACCTCTTTATATACACACTTGAAATGTACCAGAATCCTCCATAGTTTTCTACTATGTACTAGATGATTGTTCGTCAATTGGCTCATAGACGGCGCCACCCTACTAGTCAGGGAGTAACAGAATAACAGGTTTCCCTTCACTTTGACCAGGAACTTAATCACATCTCTCTCCGTTAGAGGGCAGCACATAACAATATTTTATTCATGTTTTACTTGGTGCCAACAACGAAATTTATTCAACTTAATGTTTATTTTATTTCACTTCAATAAAAAAATGTGTACAAGCTTTATTGATTTTTCAATGACTTTTTTGCTTATATAGAGTTCTGATTGCATTTATTCAGAAGCCGATTAGGCATATGTTTCTGCCTAATCATCTGATAATGGAATAAGAAAAGGTTTTGCCAATTCTAAATTGAAGGGTGGGGTCGCTAAAACATATGGAATATATTAATTGCAACAAAGGTAAGACTTTCCATTTAATATGAAAGCGATAAAATGCAATTTCAGAAGAAGCAGATCGGGGTCCACGAAAAACAATTAAGAAAATGATAATGAACTGATGGAATATATCAGCCGCATTAATAAAAACAGTAGAAGAGATTAACTTGCCGGCATCAGCTAGAAAGTTAAAAAAAGAATAACCCCAGACAGACAAACTGTAACTAAGGAAAGAAGGAGTGCACGTGTTTATAAATAGGATAAGGTTAGAGTTCCAAACGTGGGATTGGTTGAAGTAATTAAAATCCCGAAGAGGTGTGGCTTAATGACAGCATTCGGAACATTCGCAAAATAGTTATAATCCCAACCACGGGACTGTTGTTATAAAATTAAAATCTCGAGCTTATATTTTCTGCCGAACTTCTCGCGCCACATCTGCAAGGGGAAGGGAAATTATGTATCATAAGCAACTATACTATATCAAATATTATTAACCTACTTAACCTAACCTAATGAAATATTCATTTACGTATCTTAGTTGCTAATTGAGCATAATATTAACCTACTTAACCAAACAATCTAACCTAAAGAAATATTCCTATTACGTATTTTAGTTGCTAATTGAGTATAATATTAACCTACTTAACCTAACAACCTAACCTAAAGAAATATTCGTGTTATGTATTTTAGTTGATAATCGAGCCGAAATACATCTCGTACATGTAGTAAAAAAAAACTGCAATGAGATGATTTGAACCCTCAACCTCACACGTGAGAATTGGGCAATCTAGCCACTACACCACCGACGGCTGTTAGTATATCATTCGTCCCGTGGTCGGGATTACAACTATTTTGCGAAGGTCCCGAACGGTGTCATTAAGCCACACCTCTTCGGGACTTTAATTATTTCAACGGTCCCGCGTTCGGAACTCTAGACAATAATATTAATGATAAGTAAACTTTATCGAATCAACAACTAATTCAATAGGCTACTGACCGAGGTCCTTCGGCCTATTGTCAAGCGGCATTACAAAAACTTCAAAACCGCGGCATGAGAATAATACTCCAATGCAACAGATATACATCAATAAATTCAATGCTTGCAGTACTTCAATGGCAGTCAGTCCAAAAAAGATTGTTTTATTTGTTTTCTATCACAATGATATTCATATATAAAATATTGATGGGCTTGCTACCTTCCTATTTATTTGCAGTCCTTTATAACCTTTAACAATGAAATTCACAACTATAACATGAGAAATCAACTTAATATGCACATAGGAAGAACTAATTCAAAGAAAGCTATGAACTCTCTCTTTTTTAAAGACGCACTTACTTTGTTACAATTTTATATATATATATATATATATATATATATATACATCGGGGAATTGACAAATGACATTGGCTACCAATCTTTCATGATTTGTAAGGTATAATTCAATGCAGGTCGGGGTATTTGCCCGCTGAGTAGTTGTTTCCTGCAAATCATGTATAATAACAGTATATGGGTTAAGTCCACCAGGGGCTAAAGGTCACCGCTCTCGGTACTTGCAAAATAGCAAGTCGCTATACACCATGGAGACATCTATGATGTCTGGTGTATAGTAGCATTTGACCACATGAGGGTATTCACTTACCTCTCACCGGTACACCATTTACTTAAGTTTGTATAAAACTAACAGGTTGGCCACTGTCATTTGTCTGTTCCATGACCTATGGCATACTGATGAGAACTAATAAGTTCGAAACCGGTCTATGTCTGGTCGGGGAATTGACAAATGGCATTGGCTACCAATCTTTCATGATTTGTAAGGTATAATTCAATGCAGGTCGGGGTATTTGCCCGCTGAGTAGTTGTTTCCTGCAAATCATGTATAATAACAATATATATATATGTTAGATAGTGGATTGTTTGATTAACTTTTTAAAAAGATTTATTCACTTATAATGGAGTCAAGCTTGACTCTTGCAAAAATAACAATAATAATTTTGAATGTGTTTAATCGAAAATGAGTATAAGACTGAGGTTTACAATGGCAGTGGGTAATATTTATAATATCTGGAGAACAAAGAACATTGGATTTGCAATTCAGCATGATAACAGATTACTGAGAAAGAAATGTTAAGCTCAGCTAGCGTGAGCGGTTATTAGAGAAGAGCTGTTACGCAATTTGTAATGTGATATGTCTGAGAAGGTTAAGCCTGTCTCGGTGATATTATATATCATGGTATATTTCTAATATAACAGCTTCCCCCTTATAAAAAAAGTTGGTGTTTTATGCAGCAACTTTTGAAATGAATATAAAATGTATATAAAAGGAATGGTACAATTTGGAAAAATATAAAAGATACAAAAATGTTAAATAGTAAGGTTTAAAATACAGAATATAACCTTAGCGTCTAAAATATGAAATGCAAGCACAATAAGCTTGATTCATAAAATAATATAACATAAAAATGTTAGAGTTAAAATATAGCTTTAGCAAGAAAGCGTAAAATACAAACATAATAAGTTTGTTGTAAAATGGGATAATATAAAAATATTCCCAGGGTTAAAATATGGCTTTACCGTGAAAGCCTAAAATATAAGCATGATAGGTTTAAATGAAAATGGCATAAAAATGTTAATGCAATTGAAATTAACAAGGGATAAGTAAAATAATGAAATGTAATGATTAAATGAATAAAATATGGTTCACTGAAGAGTCCAGCACTAAAAGTCAGTAAAAGGCACAAAACAGTTCATCTTTATGTAAGTTCTATGTCTTCGGCTTCGTTGTCTTCTCTCCTTAAGGTAGGTCGTCTTCGTGAAGGGAATAGGTTAGCAAATGTCCTGTGGGGTTTGCTAGGCCTAGGTGGAGATGGGGGTGATGCAGAAACATCGATGGCTAGTCTTCGTCTTTTTGTTCTGCACTTACAAAATAGGTACAGAAATAACAGTCCAAATATTAGCACAATGATGAAGTAGGTGAACCAGGATATGTGTTTTGTTACGAATGGTTCGTTGATTAAATCGTCTAGATCTCTGGAATATTGGTCCAATTTGTGTTTGGCAATTTCGAGATCTTCTGTGTTAAGGTTGTTTAATTTTAATGGTTTAAGGTTTGGTGCTCTAATGTTGTTTGGAATTTTGTTGCAGCATTCGAATGGAATTTGGATGGGATGAGTGTCGTCGTTTACGTCGGTTACTTCGTTGGTACTGGCTTGGATTTTTGTGATGCCTATAAAAGCGTAACAATTAGGTTGTAATTTCACTATTGAGTTTTTGTAGATGACTTCAGTTTTCGAACTTCTTTCTGGACAATTGATGGTTGCCTGTAATGGTTCTGCGTTGATAACCAGCCACGTATTTTCGTCTATCTTTTGGACGTTGTATCCTTGGCCGATGATGAATGATGTCTGGCAGCTTCCTGGCAGAGTTTTGAGGTTCTTGAAGAGACGGGCTTCGCAAATGGCATTATCATCAATGGGGTATGAAAATAGATTTAGACATAATTTAGTGTTGAAGTAGAGTGGTTTGCATTCTCTGAGGTCCGGGATGGTTAAGTACATTAAAGAATCATCATCTCTCGCGATATATTTCTGAGAGGTTGACAAGATATGATATAAGCCAGTTCTATTATCCAAAATAGGGATAGGATATAATTGAAATACTGAATAGGTTTGAGGGTCTACCAAAGGTATGTCTAATACGAATATTAAATCTGAATTTGTTTGAAAAGCTTTTAGTTCTATAATGTCTAAATACTGTGCAACTTTTGATAATTTGATTGGAAGTGGCAAATTGTTCCTTTGTAAGTTCTGTGAGATTTCCTGTAAGGAATTTACCAAGTCTTTTGGGTTTATAATCGATGTGTGAATTATTTTGAGCCTCGCGAAAGTGATAGAATTCAGGATATCGTTTAAGTTATCTTCGATAAATAGATAGCTTGCCATAAGCTGTTCGCAGATTTCTATAAATTTTAATTTTGCGTGAATATTTTCTATGTCTTTAGTCATGTCTAGAATTGAAGTTTCGATTTCTTTAATATCTTTATTGAAAGTTTCTTCATCAACCTGCAGTTTTTGAATGGTTGCGTTGAAATTTTTGATTACTGAAGTTGTGACAGATATTTGATTTTTGATTAAATTTTCGAGTTGGTGCTCGTCATTACTTAATTTGTTGATGCAATCAGAATAATACTGACCATCTTCTGCATCTAAATTTCCAGTTATTGATTTGAAAATTGTTCCAATACCGTTTAGTATTCCTCGCTTGTATCGTTTCGTGTCAAGGTAAATTTCGTCAAATTTTGATTGTATTGATTGAGAAATTTGTGTCAATAAACTGAGGTGAGTTTTTACATCTCCTAAAAAGACGTTCATGTAATGATACGTTGGGTCGAGTGTGTTGTATAGTGTCTGTAAGATCTTGTCGTTTTTGTCGAAAGCTGTCTTAAAGGTAGATATGTTTTTGTGTACCAGTAAAGTCCATTTCTTGTGAGAAATCACAATGTCTGTGTCTCGGTGATAGTATACTCCAATTGTATTGTTAATTGGTGTTATTTTAAATTGAGCAAGTGCTGATCCGAACAGCAGGAAAAACCTGAAAATAAATTTAATTTTCAGTATAAGGTTTCATTCGGTCAAAGTTTACTTTAGTCGTTTGGTTTGTTTCCGGATTTAATAATGTTGCAGAATTTTGAGAAGTTTCTAAAATTTCGAAGGGGCCGTTAAATTTGTTCTGTAATTTGTTTTTTATTTGTGATTCTTTGACGTACACTTTGTCGCCAATATTATATGTGTGTCGATTTTCGGGAATGTTTTTGTCGAATCGAACTTTGGCTTTTTGTTTTTGTGCTTCTGTTCGACTTCGCGCAATTTTGTAATAGTGGGATATCCGGTTGTTAAGGTCTCTAACGTATTTGGTAATCAGGTCTTTCTGGTTATAAAGAGTTTCGGGTGGTCGGTTAGCTGTATGTCCGAAAATAAGCTCGTATGGCGTAAAGCCATGAGTTTTGTTTACCGAGTTGTTATAACATATTACCGCGTATGGTAATATTGTGAAAGGATGTTCGTTCGGATTCTCTGTTTTATGTATTCTGATCATTTCCGCTAGGGTGGCATGGAATCGTTCGATAGATCCATTGGATTGAGGGTGTCCTACGCTGGAGTATGTTAATTTTATGTCGTAGAGAGTACAAAGATCTTTTAATAAATTATTATCGAATTCACCGCCGTAATCACAATGAATTCTTAATGGGGTGCCATAGTGTTGGAAATATAGCAGCAGGGTGTTTACAACTGATTTTGCACTTTTGTCTGGGACAGCATAAGCTTGAGTAAATTTCGTTAACTCGTCGCGGATGGTTAGTGCATAGTTTCTCGTGGGAAATTCGAATAGATCGATATTAACTCTCTCAAATGGAGTTTTAGGGGTTTCGGTAATTACTAAGGGATTGTTGAGGTTCTTACGACAGACTTTTGTTCTTTGACATGTTTCGCAGTTTTTTATAAAATTTTCGACATCTTTTGTTAAACCTTGCCAATTATATTTATTTTTGATTCTACGTATTGTTTCGTTTATTCCACGATGTAAATTATTTTTTCCGGTGTGATGCTGGTCGAGAATGATCGGACGTTGGTCTTCATCGGGAGTTCGTAATAAATTTTGACAAATGATTAGTTTTAAATCTTTTTCTGCAAAAATAAATGATAGGATTTCGAGAATTGGAAAGTCTAGATTGTTTTCAACATGGTAAGTTTTGGAAAGGTCTAATTTGTTTCGATGTTTGTAAAGTGTTAAAAATAGATGTTCTACCACAGACTCTGGGTCGAAAGGTAGAGCGATAATGTAGTAGTTTCTTTGTCGGGTCGATTTGCTGGAAACGATATTAATTGTATTGTTATAGAATTCGGGGTTTTCTTCGAAAATATCCTCGATAATTTGATGGTGAAGGTCTGTCAAGTTGTTTTGTTGGAAAAACGTTATGATATTTTTATTTTCTCGATCTAATAGTTGTTTATTTGTGATTTGAATTTTGGAATAGTCTATTAGAGATTTGGTTTTGTAAAGTCGGGAAAATGTGTCAAATTCTCGGGCGATTTGTTCGTCGGTAATTTCGTCATCGTTGTCTGAAATTTCGTCTTCGTCTGAGTCTTCGTTTGCGGCTAGAATTTTTGAATAAAATTTGGAACATTCTGAAAAGTGATTAATTTTTATTCTGGACAACGCGTCCGCGTTTTTATTGATTTTTCCGGGTTTGTATATTATTTCGTAATCGTATTCTTCGAGTTTTAAGCGCCAACGCGCTAGTCTACTACCTGGGTCTTTTATGGAAAATAGCCAAGTGAGTGGTCGGTGGTCGGTGACGAGTTTGAACTTCCTTCCGAATAGATATGGCCTAAAATGCTTTACACTCCAGACCAAAGATAAAAGTTCACGCTCAATGGTTGAATACTTGGTTTCCGCGCCGCATAAAGTTCGAGATGCGTATGCGATTGGCAAATCTTTTCCTATACTTCCTTGTGAAAGTACAGAACCTATTGCGAATGCACTAGCGTCTGTAGTTAGGACAAAAGGTTCATCGAAGTTGGGGTAGATCAATATCGGAGTAGTTGTCAAGGTTTGTTTTAGGGTTTCGAATGAATTTGTACAGTCATTGTCGAAATTGAAAGGTATATCTTTTTGTAGCAATTTAGTCAAGGGTTTTGAAATTTTGGAAAAATTAGGAATGAAGCGTCTATAGTAGCCTGCTAAACCTAGAAAAGATTTAATTTCTTTCTGATTTTTTGGTTGAGGAAAATTTAGAATTGCTTCGACTTTGGCAGGGTTCGGTTTTACACCATCTTTTGTAATAAGATGTCCTAAATAGGCAACTTCCTTGCGAAGGAATTCGCATTTGTCTGGCTGAATTTTGAGGTTGGCTTTTTGTAAACGTTTGAAGACTTCTGTTAATCGAGAAATATGTTCATGGATAGTAGGGGAGTAGATAATTATATCGTCCATATAGACGAGACACCTTTCGTTTTGGATTCCTAGTAAAATGTTGTCCATCACCCTTTGAAATGTTGATGGAGCATTTTTGAGTCCAAAAGGCATTCGTACGAATTCAAAATGACCATTTTCGACTGTGAAAGCGGTTTTTTGAATGTCTTTGGGATCGATTTCAATTTGGTGGAAGCCAGAGGCCAGGTCTAAAGTCGTGAAATATTGGCATTTGCCTAATTGATCTAAAAGGTCGGAAATGTTGGGTAGAGGATATTTATCACCTATCGTTACTTTGTTTAATTTTCGGTAGTCAACTACGACGCGCCATTTCTGTTTACCAGAAGCGTCTAGTTTTTTGGGGACTACCCAAACTGGGGAGGACCAGGGAGAAATTGAAGGCTGGATAATGCCTTGGTCGAGCATTTTGGAAACTTGTGATTTTACTTCTTGTTTGTGAATTTGGGGGTAACGATAAGATTTAGTGAAAATTGGTTTAGAATCGTTAGTGTCTATTGAATGCTTGATTTCGTTGGTAAATGTCAAGTTGTCACCTTCTAGATAAAATATGTCTGAAAAGTCTAAACAGAGTTGAGTAATTAATTCACTCTCCTCGTCGTTCAAGTGGTCTAAGCGTAATTGATTTTTTATTTCGTAGTTTCGGTCTATGTATTGGGAATCCGGATTTTGAAGATTTACGTTAAATATTGATCTAAATTTTTGAACGGGTTCAAGTTTAAGATCCGAGAAATGTATTGTTTTTGGAATCGCGTTTGCGTTTATTATCGTTGTCAAAAATTCACCATTGTTGTCTATTTTGACAATGGCATTCGGTAAACGTACCTTTTCATTTTCCTGGGCTATTAGTATAGCTTCGGTATTTTGTAAATTGCATTTAAGTTTAAAAATCTTTTCTGTGCGTGGTTCGATAAAAATTACATTTTGGTTTTTAACATTTAAATTTGGGTTTGAAATTCTAATACCTGGATTATTGTTTTCGTTAGAATTATTGTGGTTCCTGATTGATGTTACCTCAGTCACCTCAAATAGTGGTACGGTTTTAAAATTGGTAATAAGTTGATTATTTTCAAAGTCCACATGACACTTATAATATTTTAAAAAGTCTGCACCTAATAGTCCATCGAATTCTATATCTAGGTCGTGAACATAAACCTTGTATGGGTCATTTATATTGAATGGTATTAGTACAGATTCGGTGATATTAATTTTTTCATCTGTTATACCCTGTATAATTACGTTTTCAGGATATCTTTGTTTGTACCTTTCCGCTGTTTTGGTTTTAAATACAGAAATACCTGCACCTGAGTCGACAAGAATTTTGAAACGATTTGTGAAGTCTTTTATGTAAAATAGATTTTTGGAATTTACGACATTTAGTTTGTAGCGGGGTGTTTTTACATGAATTGGTTTTCCGGGAAGTTCAGGTTTGGGTCGAAACTGTCCTGGAGGTTTATCGCTTGGACTTGGCGAGAAATTTGGTCTAGTTCGTCCGTTTGTTGTGTTGGAGTATTCGTGGAATACTCCGGGCCTGTGCAAAAATCCGGAGGATTAGCAGTATAATCCTCGTATTGCTGAGAATTAACAGTATAACTCTCATGTTCCTGGGATTGGGAATTAGCAGTATAATGCCCACATTGTCCGTTTGGAAAATCGTAGTCATCATTATTTTGAGATTGATAATCAGGAGAATAATTGGTAGAATAATTTACGGATTGATTTGCAGAGTAATCTTCGTATTGGTTTGGGTAATCTGAATAATTATCATAAGTTTCTTGGTTTAGGTGATGGGTTTTTTGTTGGTTAAATCTATTGAAATTCGGGTTCGGTTGTATGGCAGAAGGTCTCTGCTGGTGGAAGTTAGGATTTGGCCTGATAGCTGAGGGCCTGTTTTGTTGTGGATAATTGCGTTGTTGATTAGAAAAATTTTGGGAATTCTGTGGTCTAAAGTTTGCTTGATTAGGTACACTCTGGAAGTGCTGTCTAGGAGCTTGTGCCTGATTGGAATAGGCGTTTGGTGTGAAATTGGGTTGTGAAAATTGGTGGTTTTGCCTCGTGCGGCATTCGTTAAAGCTGTGCCCATTCCTTTTACAGAATGTGCAAAATGGTGGGAGATTTGGGCGTCTTTGTTGATTTTGAACGGGACTTCTATTTTGAATTTTATTGGAGAATTTTTGCGATTCGAAGTACGACAATTGCAACTCACGTTTGATGCGATTTATTGCATCTAACATATCACTAGGGTTGCCAGCCCTGATAATTTGCCCTAACTTGGGTTCTAATCCAGTCAGTAAGGTGGTCAATGTCATGTTTTCGATGAGGTTACATTGAGCGGTTTTTTCCTCTAAAGTTAGAGTCTGCTTTTGCACTGCTGCGTGCATTTTCGCGTTGTGCGTTTGTAGTCTTGATACGAATATTAGTGCGGTTTCGTTGGGTAGTTGGTGAATGCGTTGTAAGTCCTGTATAAGGGCTGTCAAGTCGCGGGAGTCACCGAAGTGGGCCTCGAGTAGGCTTTTAATTTCTGCCCAGGTGGCAGGGTTCCTGGAGTTTACTAACTCGGCGGCTTTCCCCCGAAGTTTATTTTTAATGTGCAGAGCAAGTAGAACACGTTGGTCTTCTATAGACATTCCGTTCGCGTAAATACACGCACTAATAAAGGTTTGTAAAAATATCGGATTTCCATCGAATTCCGGGACTATCGAAAAAATCTCACTTAACCTGTAAGGTTCAATATTTATAGTTTCGTTCGCCGTGATTGAATTGTTTGCATTGGAATTGCTTACGTTTGTGGTGGTAGCCATTTTGTTTATATTATTTAGATAATTAAATAACTTAAAACACTTTTTTCAATTTGAGCTAGTACGCTACTGACAATTGGTAATTTTATATTATATGTAAAAGAATGTGTTGTTTATTTTATAATATTTCAAAATTTAATTACAAGGATAATTGGATTAATTTAAAAAGTGTTTTTAGTTGGGAATAATGTCACTGAAATTTTATATACTAATGTGCATTTAAACAGTATAGAACATGTGGGTTTTATTTTATTTCACAGTCAAGTAAGGCGTAAACTTAACCTTTATATGATATATGATATTATGATAAAAATAATGTTAAGATAAAAATGGTATGTGATTATAATTATTTATGTAGGAAATGTAGATAAGTTCGTACTTAAAGAGTATATGATATTACGATAAAAATAATGTTAAGATAGGAACGGTATAGTTATTTATGTAGGTCACATAAATTTTAAATAAAATATTATATTACTTCTGAATGAAATTATTATTTGAATATTAGAACTGCTGTTCGTTAAATTGAATTGTTTTTTTATAAGAAAAATATGCAAAATAATCGAGATGATTCTTAAAATCTACTTACATTAAAATTTCCATTCCACACGTCTGGATTGAAGTTGAATGCTGCTCCGTGAACTTTGTTACAATGCGGTCTTCTCTGCCAGGGGCGTTACCAGGTATTCCTTCCACAGAGATCTCCTACACTGCCGAAGACACCAACTTCTCGACTGGGATGAATTCTTACTTGCTAATTTGTTGATTGATTGGTATGTTGCTTTGTTGCTTGTTGAATTATTATTATTGTTTCTTTGTGAACGTAGATTCTTCTGAGTAAAGGATTGGGATCCACCACGACAGCTAAGGAATTTCTCCTTTTTCCAGGGGCTCTTTTCTTCAGGTTAGGCACCTTTTCCAGATGAACTCCTTGTTCCTTCCGATATGTTTTCCACTGGTTAGGCTCCCGAACTGTGCGTGTTCTTCAGATCCGCCACGACTGCGCCAATGTTAGATAGTGGATTGTTTGATTAACTTTTTAAAAAGATTTATTCACTTATAATGGAGTCAAGCTTGACTCTTGCAAAAATAACAATAATAATTTTGAATGTGTTTAATCGAAAATGAGTATAAGACTGAGGTTTACAATGGCAGTGGGTAATATTTATAATATCTGGAGAACAAAGAACATTGGATTTGCAATTCAGCATGATAACAGATTACTGAGAAAGAAATGTTAAGCTCAGCTAGCGTGAGCGGTTATTAGAGAAGAGCTGTTACGCAATTTGTAATGTGATATGTCTGAGAAGGTTAAGCCTGTCTCGGTGATATTATATATCATGGTATATTTCTAATATAACATATATATATATATATATAAATATTTTACAGAGCTTTCAATACAATATTGTAAGAAATAATTTATAATATATGTGTTATTTACAAATTATATGTGTTAAAGTAATATTAATTTGGGAATTTTACTGATAATTAGTCATTGTTGGCATGAGCATGTGTTGTGGGTGCTTGCATGTGGTTCTGATTCCTGGTTCTTGTCTAATACAATATCCTCAATTATCTCCAAATTTAGTGGTCTCAGGGAGAATCTTTTAGAGACATTAATTAAACGATCGGCAATATGTTGGTGAGCTGGCATAAGAGGGGGTTTGGAGGGTTATGTAGAGAGTTGAGGGGATGTTGAATTTTTGTGATACTTCTTATTGAGGAAGTTTCTGCCACTTTTAGTTTTTTCAGTGCTGGTTTTTTACAGTTTAAAAATAAAACGTGTCCATATTCAATCATTGGTCTGCAGATCAGCTTATAAATTCTGCTTGCTGTTTCAACATTGATACCCTTCCTGTTATAAGTTAGATTTCGGAAAAGTTTAGCCCAAGAAATCATATTCCATCTTTTTAAGCTCAACATGAGCATTCAAGTTAATTTTGTTGTCAAAGTTTATTCCAAGGTAGTTGACAGTAGTTTCAGGATGTTGGGTATGTTGGTACATATTCAGTGATGGTGAAGTTTCTGATGGGTGGTGGTTGAATAAAATAAAATGTGTTTTTACCGGGTTTGGTTGAAGCCTCCATTTCTTAAACCACTTCCATGTTGAGTTCACCAATGTTTGTAGGTTTCCAGCAACTTTGGTGATAGTTTTAACGTGCGATACTAGAGCAGTGTCGTCCGCAAATTGTAGGATGTATCCATTGTGGTCAAAGTGTTCAGGATCCTCATATTGATATTATAAAATATATAAAATATAAATATATATGAATGAATATAAATTCAGGGAAGTTTCTTACAATGAAGTTAGAAAAATTTTGGAAAATTTAAAAAATAGTAATAGCATAATGACATAAATACAAAAATTATTAAAATAATTAAAAACCTTATCTTATATCCACTCACTAATTTGATTAACCAATGTATCAAGCAAAATATTTTTCCTGACGTACTTGAACTATCAAAAGTCATACCTATTTATAAAAAGGGTTGTACGGCTGATGTAGCCAATTACAGGCCTATTCGCTTGTTCCCATACTGGCTAAGATTTTTGAAGTGATACTAAAGATCCAGATTTCAAATATTTCGAAGAATATCAACTATTCCATTCAAGACATTTCGGGTTCAAAACGAAGCTATCAACAACATTGGCAATAAATAGCTTAACACAAACTGTGCTACAAAACTTTGAACAAGGTAATTTTACCAATGGAACATTTTATGACTTAACTAAGGCCTTTGATTGTGTATCTCATAGCATTCTCTTGGAAAAACTAAGACTATACAGTTTCGATGATAATAGCGTATCACTTATGAAATCCTATCTGTCGGACAGAATGTGTCATACAACAGCAATGTGTCACAGCACACAATGATAAAGCATGGGGTACCACAGGGATAGGTTCTTGGCCCTATTCTATTCATTATTTACATTAATGATCTTGCGAACTGTGACGACAACACTACATTTATACTATTTGCTGATGACACTATGGCTCTTCACTCTGACAAGGATTTCAATTGTTTATCTGAGAGTGTTGTGAATAATATAAAGCAATGGTTTCTTGCAAACAAATTGAACTTGAATCAGGATAAGACCCAAATACAAGCTTTTACTCTTCACCGTGACAACAATATCAAATACGATAATGTAGTAAAATTCCTCGGCGTGTCCATCGACCCCAGGCTAACCTGGGAAGAACACATAGTAAATTTATCAACAACCTTGTCAAAAAAAATCTTTTTACTAAGAAATCTAGTATCCACTATTTCAAAACAGGTTCTTACAACAGCATTCATCTCACAGTGCAAAAATCTTTGGTCTTGAAACAGTGAAGTGTATCAGAGTCCTTACTGGTCTAAATTATAGAAGCGATTGGCGCCAATATTTTAAGATCTTCAGTATCCTCACAATGCCCTCTGCATATATACTAGAGTGTCTGCTGTATATCAGACGTAACTTGCATGCATTTGATGAGCAAGGCGAGATGCACTCACATCACACAAGAACCGGGCACAATATAAAACAAAACTTTCTTCGACTCATAAAATCCAGAGACGGCACAAGCTACTATTGCATAAAATTTTATAATAAATTACCCAACAGAATAAAGTCCCTCGAGCCAAACAAATTTAAACAGACAATCAAGGAATACTTTAAAAGGAAAGCTTTTTACTCTGTAGATGATTTCCTTGAGGATAATTTATCTGAGTTGTAAGCTACTCGCGAACTAATATTTTTTAATTATAATAGTACTCTTAAATCTACTCTGTATTTATGTTAGTGATTATTTGGTTGTTTATTAATAATTAGATTTAAGTATTTATATATTGATTTTTTTAAATCCATTTTATCATTTTATACTATTCTTTTTTTATTGACCTGTGTAAACATTTGTATGTATCTGACACCAATAAATGATTAATATTATTATTATTATAAATATCAGAACAGTAAATGTTGTAAAGTATTGGTGACAGTGGTGAACCTTGTGGTAGTCCTTGTTCGGGGGTGGCTTCAGCCAAGTGACTATTTAGAATTTTTATTTTCAATGATCTATTAGTAAGTAGGCTTTTAACAAGAAAGATGATATATTTTGGACATCCTAAAATATGTAGTTTAAATAACATACCCTCATGCCACACATTATCAAAGGCTTTATTGATATCGAGGAATACCGCTGCAGACTTGACTCTAGACATATTCTTATAAATATGCATAAGCATAATGTAGGTATAATGGACAACTTCGACTCTATGACCCTAGATGTTAAGAGCGGAAGGTTTTTTTGTATGCATTTGGATATGAATATTTGCTCAAAAATCTGACGAAATTACATAATTAAATGGTCCAAGATATGTGGACATAATAAACAATGTCATGCGTCCATTTGTTTAACACACTTTAATAATAAATCTATGTGTAAATTTGTAATAATTGATTTAGATCACATCTAAATTTTGATTTTCTCTTTAATAAAATATTTCTCTATTATACTTTACATATTTTATTGGGGCTTGAGCCTAATTATACTACACAAAAATACCCAACCAATAACAAAGACCAAGATTTTTAAATTTATCTTAATTTTGTAACTCTACTTTTAGCATAAGGGGTCGTCTATTAATCACGTGCGGTCCAAATAGGGGGGGGGGGGGTCTCAATTGATTTGGAAACGCACATTGTGCACATTGATTGGTGGCAATAAATCGATTTCCTTTTGTAGGAAATAGTGAAATACTGGACTGTCGTAGTAGGTATATATTTACTTTACTACACTTTTATTATTTTTGTAACAATTTATCCACTTTATGTTTGCTTATAATACTAATACTTAGTCCGAGTTTGTCGCCAACTTGATTGCAATAAGTCGTCACCAGATGGAGCTATTCGCAAGTTGCGGACATCTCGTATCTGTAATTTGATGACTATAGAAGGCCAGAGAAGTGACATTGTGCATTTGCCTATGTCGCACTGATGAGAGCTAACAAGCTTGAAACTAGTCTGCGGCTGGTGATGCACAACAGAACTGCACTGGAAATCTGCCTGGAGGGGCTTATTGCAATCAGATTTTATTTTGTTTTTTTTTTTATTTAGACCTAATTGAATTGGAAACGCACATTGTGCATATTGATTGGTGGCAATGAATCGATTTCCTTTCATAGGATATAGTGGAATACTGGACTGTTGTATTAGGTATATTTTTAGTTTACTGCACTTTTATTATTTTTGTAATAATTTATCCACCTTGTGTTGGCTTATATATTTTGTTAAATGTTACTATTGATCACAATGGAGGAGGGGGGTGTTGTTTGTTACATATCACGTGTATATTTTCTTGCAGCCATGCCCGAGAATGCCTTGCTGTGAGTTGCCATATGGCATCACGATTAAGTATAACGCATAATTAATGTGGTCGATCTTTGTCTTGTCAGTGTCGAAAACAGTCAAGTAAACCCATGGTCCGAGGACACTGCTTTTTAAATTAATATGTTTCATTAAAAAACATTCTGAAAATATTTAAGTTTTTTAACAAAAAAAAATACACGTGATGTTAGATAAGTGGGGTGTGGGGTAGCTTAGAACCTCACCACATATCACCAGGGGGGAGGGAGGGCGTAAAAAGTGGCCTAAAAACCTCACGTGATTAATGGACACCCCCACATAACATGGCGACGCAAATAAACTAGTCTGAAAATAATATTTAAGCCATCCCTTAAAAATTGTTGGGGTTACCTTGTGTGTATGTCTGTGCACATTAAATATTAGTTTTAAGTTAGTTTGTTTCAATTAAATAACATCAATTAATCTTTTGTTTAATTAATATGCAATGTTTTATAAACTTTTTCAATTCACTATATGTCCGTGTATTATTATTAATATTATTTCAAACGGTTGAGAGCACGAATATTGAAAAAAACAATTTTTTTTTGTACAACTCGGTGTGATAAAGCCGCCGACAAGAGACATTCGCATCGTACACTGTTTACTGTAAAAATTGAAGTTAAAACCTTGCTTATAATAGTGATTATTTAAATCATAATATCAATTTCGCGCATAAACATTGTGCTGATGAACATTGCCACCTCTCGGGTTAGTGCGGGGAATAATTATTGAACTTTAAATTAAATATTCTGTATTCATAATGTCAAATTTGGAGTACCGCAGGGCTCAGTTCTTGGACCCTTGCCTTTTATGCTATATGTTAATGACCTTCCTGATTACATAAAAAGTGCTGGACATGTCACCATGTTTGCTGACGACACGACAATTTCAGTATCGGCAATAAGAAATGATGATCTCCAGTTGTATGCTGAAAATGTTGTAAATTTATTAAGGTCCTGGTGTGATAGAAATCGGTTAATATTAAACACGAATAACACGATGATTATAAATTTTCACATTAGAAGACCTCTATCTATAAATTTTAAAATATTTGATATAGAGCTAGGAGAAGAAATTAAATATCTTGGTACCTCCTTAGATTCTAAACTATCATGGGACAAACATATTGATGACGTGTGTAATAAATTAAATAAAGCTTATTTTGGCATCTTACAATTGAAAGACACGCTAGACGAAAGTGGTTTATTAAGTATTTATTATGCCTTAGCCTACTCGCACATTTCGTTAAACATTATAAGTTGGGGGTGCGGAAGAGAAATGGGTAGGGTATTTGTCCTACAAAAAAGACTAATACGTCTTATATTTAACTTAAAGTACAATGAAAGTTGTAGAACAGCTTTCAGAGAAAAAAATTCTGACTCTCCCATGGGTATATATCTTTAAATATCTCATGTACACTAAAAATAACATCTGCTCGTTTGTTCAAGTTGCAAATACCCATCAATACAAAACCAGACATGGGAAGCTCTTAAGTATCCCATCGCATAGAACAACTTCTTTTAAACATTCGTCATGGTATAACTGCGTTAGTCTGTACAATACAATACCTGAATCTGTGAGGGAAATAAAGTGCCCCAAGTTATTTAAAAATAAAGTTAAAACCATGCTATTAGATGGTGTTTTTTATAGTGCTGACGAATTTATGTCCGGATTTTCCTAACCTGTTTATACACTGTTAAAACCCGTTTATACACTATTTGTTGTATATTATTTTGTTGTTTGTATTTACATTATTAATATGTGTATGTGTGTCCATATATATTTACGTATGTATTTTATTTTGCTGAGTAATTTATATACTTGTCTGACATGCCATATATACTCTATGTATCTTATGTAGTTAATAAAGTTTATTTTTTTTTATTTTTTTTTTTCATTTATTTTTTTTTTTTACAAAAAACCCGTCACCTTACTCTTAAAACTTTTTGAAATATTAAAAAGCATAATTTTTTATTGATATATATTTCATTGTTTCACTTGGTACCAAAAACGAAATCTATTCAACTTAATATTTATTTTGTTTCACAAAAGCATAATTCTTTATTGATATACTTCGCCCTTTAAATAAAGACTTTTCTTGCTATATAAAAAAATAAAGACATATTTTTTTTTAACAAAAAACCAGTCACCCTACTCTGTGGCTCCGACCCTCACAGAGGGGAGCTGGTAATACCAATAGCCACTCCCCACGCCCGTGGGGTGAGTGACTACCGGGTCCGCGAATCGTGTGCCCTGAGTAGACGCAATGAACCGAGGATGACAGCCTTCTGCATTCTGCCGGCTAAGATCTCTGCCGAATCTCGGCATGCCGGTATGATCTTTAGTTCTGAAAGCAGTGTCTGTCTCATTCCACCGAGGGCTCCTATAATCAGTACTACTATTTTAACAGAATGGCTTGGATAAAGCCTGCGGAGTTCGAAGAGCAAATCTCGATATTTTGTCCGTTTTTCCTCCTTTTTCAAGACAATGTTGCTCTCAGCGGGAGCTGAGAATTCCACGACATACATTGTCTTGAGTTGGTGGTCGAGGAGTACTTTGTCAGGCTTGTTGGCTTGTATTTGCCTGACGGTGGGAAACGAGTAGTTTCAATAAATTAGGCACTTCTCATTCCCCACAACGGACTCAATATCCCCCGGAACGTAAGGCAGCACTGGTGTTTCGTCTATCCCATACGAGTGCCTTAGATGATAGTAAGGCACTTGTAATGATGCGTTGTGTCTGTGAATATAGGCCGAGACTGCGTATGTCGGGCAAGCCGACAGTAAGTGCATTACAGTCTCCGGCGCCCTGCGGCAGGCCCTGCAGCTGACATCAGGGACCTCCATACCCATGACACGACGTCGATAGACGAGAGTGTTAAATACACCATCCTGGCAAGCCATTATGAATCCCTCGGTCTCGGACTTCAGCCCAGCTGACCTTAAGAAAGCGAAGGTCAGCCTTTCGGATAAGCCGAGGTCTTCTATATTTTTATAGAAGACATCGTGCAATGGCTTATCCTTATGGAGCTGCAGAAGGATGTTGTGTTCTGCAGCTCTAATGTGGGCTTTTAGTCGAACGGGTTCCAACTCGGTGACAGAGTCGGGGTTTACCCGCTCTACGTTGAAGGTGAGACCAAGTTCATCGGCTGCTCTCCGTGCTGCCTTATAGAGAAAAGCTCCTACCTCTGCATTTTCATGGTCTCGGGATCCGAACTCCTGATGACCTTACATGCTCCATCCAGAACCATCCTGCTATGGAGACTCTCCAAGCTCAAGAGTTCACGGCCTCCCCGATGTCGTGGGAGATATAACCGTGGAACGGACGATTTAGGATGCAAGCTCCTATTGAGATGCATCTTCTTGCGGGTTACTACATCGAGTTGATGCAGCTCTTCTCTAGTCCACTTCACTACTCCAAAAGAGTAGAGAAGGATCGGAATGGCAAGCATATTTGTAGCAGACACCTTGTGCTTCCCCCACAGTTCTGAAGACCAGATCTGTCGGAGTAGGTGCTGATACTTGCCGCGGAGAGCGTTTTTCACAACACTCACTTCTTGGGTGGAGCGTTGCTCGACACCCAAGTAAGTGTACGACTCTCCGGCATCTAGATGGTGTAAGATGCAAAACAGAAGGGGGCTGAGGGAATCTCCCTGAAATACTCCTCTTCTGAATGTTACTGACTCTGTTTGGACTCTATCGTTACCCGATGTTATGGTAAAGCGAGTCCTCCAGAACGGCATCAGTTCTTCAATACATCTCACTACGGGACCGGGTACCATAAGACATTGGAGCAAGTGAACAATGAGCTCATGTGATGTCATGTCAAATGCCTTGCGGTAGTCGATCCAGGCCATAGAGAGTTTCCGCTTATACTGCATGGAGTCCTGCGTGATACATCTGTCGATCAGCAGGTTCTCCTTGCAGCCAGCGACACCTCTCTTCGACCCTCGTTGCTCATATATCCGTTCATAAACCGTTCTCCACCTGATCTGCAGTCGGCGGATTTTCTACAACACGGGGAGGCGGTTGGAAGAGGCGCGAGGGCTTTTCGCGGAACAGTTTATTTTCCGCAAGCCCTTTCGCCTGCCTCACTAATGACTTTTTGCAAGTCACTAGCATCCGTATCCTGTCGAGACAGTGCTGTTTGGTGGTTCACAGCACTGCCTCGTTGAGTGTGTGATGGACGCGTCTTAAGTTGGCGGCTAATCGACGCACCTTAGGCGTGAACGGCCTGTTGGCCGCCATATAGTCCATCACACATTGGATACAGGATGCGTGTTGACTCGCCGACCGCATCTTGGCTTCCATCTTTTGTATGCGCCGCTCCGCCCTCTCCTGTGGGGAAGCAGTGTTTCACCCCTCCACGCGAGAAAAGCGTTGAGCAGCAGCATACACGGCACAATTTATGTGCCAGAGGTCAGCCCGTTCTGGTAGCACTGCACGAAGTTCTTCATCCACTCTGGCCAGGTCTTGTGGCCCGGGGGTTTTTATGTGGTGTAACCCCCATCTGGTACTGGGGCCCTCTGGTGTTGGCGGAACGAGAAGAATCACGTCCTCAACCGGAAATTTTTTTTTTTTTTGCGGTTTCCCGATACCGGACAGGACTTCCGTGGCCTCCGACACCACACGGAAATCGCGCCGGCGATTAAAATCACAGCCACTCCCCACACCTGTGGGGTCAGTGACTGTAAACACCCGAATCGTGTGCCCTAAGTAGACGAAGGGACCCCAGGATAACTGCTTTCTGCATTTGGCCTGCTAGCCATTCGGCAGATTTCTGATAGGCCGGTATGGTCCTCAATTACGAGAGCAGCGTGGGCTTCATACCTCTGAGTACACCGATTATGAGGACGACCATCTTGACTGAGTAGCCTGGGTACAGCACTAGGAGCTCGTACCGGAGATCGCGATATTTAGTCCGTTTTTCCTCCTCTTTCAAGGCGATGTTTGTTTCAGCGGGTGCCGAAAACTCGATGACGTACATCGCCTTGGTTTGGTGGTCGAGGAGTACTATGTCAGGCTTGTTGGCTTGAATTAGCCTGACGGTCGGGAACGAGTAGTTCCAGTATATCCTGCACCTCTCGTTCTCGACAACGGACTCAATATCTCCGGGGACGTAAGGCAGCACTGGTGTTTGGTCTACCCCGTACGAGTGCCGTAGATAGTAGTAGAGCACTCGTAATGCCGCGTTATGGCGGTGGATGTAGGCCGAAATCGCGTATACTGGGCATGCAGACAATAAATGCATGAGCGATTCCGGCGCCTGATGGCAGGTCCTGCAGCTGACATCAGGAACCCCTACACCCATCACACGGCTTCGGTAGACCAAGGTATTAATTACATCATCTTGGCAGGCCACAATGAATCCCTCGGTCTCCGACTTAAGCCCAGCTGACTTTAAAAAGGCAAATGTCAGCCTAGTCGATAAACCCAGTGTTTCTATGTTCTTATAGAATACACCGTGCAGGGATTTATCGACATGCTGCCTAAGCAAATTTTCCTACTCGGCAGCTTTAATCTGGGCTTTCAGACGATTTGGCGGAAGCTCAGTGACCGACTCTGGGTCGGCACCTCGCCGGCCTCCTCGCCTGATGCCGAATATGAGACCAAGTTCTTCTGCGGCTCTTTTTGCTGCCTTGAATAATCCTGCTCCCACACCTGCATTTTCGTGATCCCTCACTAGATGCAGGAGCGGGTCAGAGCTCCTTATTGCATGCCATACTCAGTACTACCCGGCCATGCATACACTCCAGGCCCAAGAGTCCTCGGCCCTCCCGTTGACGTGGGAGGTACACTTGAGGAACAGAAGATTTAGGATGAATGCTACGGTGAATATTCATCATCTTGCGGGTATCTCTATCTAACTGGCGCAGCTCATCTACCGTCCACTTCACTACTCCAAAGGAGTAGAGAAGAACAGGAACGGCAAGCATATTCGTAGCATACACCTTGTTCTTCCCCGAAAGCTCGGAAGACCAAATCTTTCGAAGTAGGTGTCTGTACTTGCCGCGGAGAGACCCCTTTATCTGTTTCACATCTTGGATGTGATGCTGTTGCACACCCAGATATGTATAGGTCTATCCGGCATCCAGATGTCGTAGAATGCTTCCATCTGCTAGCTGCGCCTCTTCAGAGAATTCCCCGCACCGCCCTCTCTTGAGGTGGACGACTGCGCATTTGTCCAACCCAAACTCCATACCAATGGCCCCCGTGTACTCTTCGACCACCCTAAGAGCGTTTTGAAGTTCGCCCTCTCCGGAGGCATACAGTTTGAGGTCATCCATATAGAACAGATGGGTGACCTTATGCCTCCGGTTGCTGGGTGGCCCACAATGGTATCCGGAAGTTTGGCGGAGCTCAACAGATAACGGCAACAGTGAGATGCAGAAGAGGAGAGGGCTCAGAGAATCTCCCTGGAAAACTCCTCTTCTAAAAGCCACCAGATCTGTCGTAACCCGCTGCGCACCTGATGTTATGGTGAAGCGGGTTCTCCAGAGTGGCAGCAGTTGTTTTATGTATCTCACTAGTGGTGCTGCTACCGCAAGACATTGGAGCAAGTGTAAAAGTAGCTCATGAGATGTTGTGTCAAATGCCTTGCGGTAGTCTATCCAGGCCATCGACAGATTTCGTTTGCTTTGCACAGAATCCTGCGTGACACAACGATCTATCAGAAGGCTGTCCTTACAACCTGCCATGCCCTTCTTGGCACCACGTTGCTCGTAAATCTGCTGGAAGACTGGATCAACCTGTCGTAGTGTCCTAGCATACAAAATACGTGTAAATATCTTGTAGCAGGAGTTCAGACAGGTGATTGGTCTATAATTCCTTGGGTCGGACAGATCCCCTTTTTTGGGGATAAGCACAGTACGTCCCTCGACAAACCAGTCCGGAATTTGCTGCCCCTCGTTCAACCATGAGTTGAAAACTCGGGCCAGATGGCGGCGAGTGGAAGGAAATTTCTTCCACCACCAGTTGTTTATGCCGTCTGGACCCGGAGCAGCGAAGTTCTTGGTGCCAACAAGTGCTTGCTGGACTTCCTCCGTACTGATTGCCGGACACACTTCCTCTGGCTCTCCTAAAGTTCTGTGGCACAGAGCCCGAAACTGTGCAATTGCTGGAGTGTTGCTATTGAACGGACGCGTCATTTCGTAAATTCCCTTCCAGAAAACTTCAACATCTGCTACAGTCGGCGGATTGTTGACAACACGCGGTGTCTCTTGAAATAGGTGGGAGGGACTCGTAGGGAACAGTGTATTTTGCTCCATACTCCTCAACCGCTTTCTTAGAGTCTTCTTAATTGCCATAAGTGCTCGAATCCGATCTGAACAGCGGTGCTTGATTTAGAGTGTGGTGTTGGCATCTTACTCCGGCTGCTATGCGCCGGACTTTCGGCGTAAATGTCTTATTAGTTGTTATATATTCCACCACACTCTGGATTCGAGAGGCGTGCTGTCTGGCCGACTGTATTTTGCCTTCGATTTTTTGTACACACCGCTTAGCTTTCTCGATTCCGCTCGAGGCAGTAGACTCCCTCGTGCGGGGAACGAGTTGGCTGGCGGCGTTGTACAAGGCAGTGTTGATCTTCCAGATGTCGGCATCTTCCAGAAGTTCCTCTTCGATGACCGCGTCCATTCGTGCCAGGTCTTGTGGATTTAGGGTAGCCCTGGTGTTAAGGCTAACCCTCGTCCTTAAGTCAACATCGGTGTACTCTCTGGGATGTTCCTCGTCAGCTGGTATTTGCCGCGGTGGAAGTGCGGCTGGCACTTCTTCCTGCTGACGGGGTGCCCTTACATAGCCTGACCTGCGCAGGAAAGATACTTGATCTCTAAGCTGTTGCTCAGAGAAGGTGGCAAGTTCTGGGTGCATGTCGCACCAGATATGGCGCAATCGCACCATGTACCCCCTGCGCGCAGGCTCACTGCTCTCGTAGCAGGTCAGCAAATCATCCCGGTATTCCCTCGTCCACTTAAAGCGTCCATGTCCATTGCCAGGATCGTTGCCATTGAGACGGTCCTGTTGGGCCCCTCCAACTTATCTCCGACCCCCATCCGAATGGGGTCGATTGTGAAGGGCCCTTTCTCTGCCCGTTGGAACCAGAGTCGTGGATCACAGGGTGGTTAGCTCTAGGATCCACGTCCGACATTAGCCAGGCAGAGTTTCCTCTGCCTGTTGCCCGGGGTGCACCACGAGGAGGTTGCCGATCCGTTTTCGCCCCACTTATTATTATTATTATATATGGTGAAAACCTTGGCCCAAGAGCTCTGAGAAGAAGCCAGGGTGGTGTGGAAGACGAGGATTTGTTGACGACAACTGGTATCGTAAGTTGTCTATATTTTTTTTTCTGGTGTTTTTTCATATTGATTTTGACATTTTTAATAATAATTTGTTTTACACTGTAAATACAGTCCATTCTTGTGCTCACAACATAACGGCTATGGGAGCCGTAACATTGGTCCTTCGGTTCGCGATCGTTTTTTGAACTTTTACGCTTACTCCTCCTTTGAAAATCAAGTATTTAGGCTTAATTTTACGCAAAAGAAAATTGAAAAAGTTTACGATAACTCCTCCTTAGCTACGGTCTCGTACTAGGGATTAGGACACACGTCCTGCGCTGTTTCCACTTAAAATTAGTAGAGTGGGGAAACATATTGTCGCTCTGACCGCTGTCCAGGCAGTTAAGACGAACCTTGCCAGAGAATACTTATTATATTTAGGCATTGTTTTCATATTTCGCTAATAATTACAGCACTTGCTTTGTTAGTATAATTTTGATTAGTATGGCTGACAAACTGAGACGTTATCAGGCTATCAGGCAGAGTTGTATTAACGAAATTCAAATGCTAAATAATTTGGCTCTGCAAGCGCGAAGTGAAAGATCGCAAAGAATTTTATTTAAAATTCGGTTTGATGATGCGGAACATGTTCGCGATGAATTCACTAAGCAACATTCTAATGTTGTAGTAATTCTTTCTAGCGATCAGACCGCAGATATTAATGCTGAAGGTAAAATTAAAGAAACCTTTTGTCAGTCTTATTACTCATCTAAAGCAATTTATACAGAACTTTTTGAATCAGAGAATAATCAACCTGTGGCTCAATCTGATGCAAATTCCTCTGTACTTTCGCATGCAGTTACCTAAAATTGAATTAATAAAATTTAGTGGGGATTTGAAATATTTTCCCACATATAAAGATATGTTTGATGCGTTAGTGCATAATAATAATTCATTACAAAATATCGAAAAATTTAACTATTTAATCTCGTCCTTGCAAGGACCACCACTTTCGTTAGTTTACCGATGGTCGCTGACAATTACATAACGGCCTATGAAAGTTTGTTAAAACGGGACACGAACCTTCACTTATTAGCGAATGCCTACTGGACAGAAATTGAAAATTGGCACAAAATTTGTCGGCTTTAAAGAACTCTGATTTTCCTGTTGATAAATGGAATTTTATTTTAGTTAATATGTTAATCAGAAAAACTGATTCTGAAACTGCAAAAAATTTTGAATTAACGCATAACTCGACTGAAGTACCGTCGCATAAAACTCTCTTTGAATTTTTAAATAAACATTACACCGTTTTAAATACTGTTTCTTTTTCATCTCAGACAAGTAAATTTAAGAGGCCTAATATCAACACCTCACCAGCTCCTACAAATGTTAATCGAAATAACATTAATCAAACATTTTTGTCACGCACCGAAAATTGCAATTTGAAATGCAGTTAGTGGGACGTTAATCATTTATTATATAATTGCCCTGCCTCTATAAATAAATCACCATCTGCAAGATTTAACTTTTGTAAAAGGTTACATTCATGTTTCAATTGTTCAAGCCATATTCATGATTTGAAAAATTGTAATTCTTTCATGACTTGTAAAAAATGTGGCATGCGCCATCACACTTTGTTACATTTAGGCAAATCCAATTCTGGTATAGTGAACAATAATAATTTAAATTTGAACGCCGTCTCACAATGACCTTTAGACGAGAGTCACCCCTCTACGTCTCGAAGGAGTTTGACAAGTGTTATAAGTACCCCTTTTTCAGGAGTGTTATTGTCTATGGCACTTGAAGAAGTTCATGACAAATATGGCACTTACCATAAGTGTAAGGCACTTCTAGATTTGGGTTCTCAAATTTCTATTATTTCTCAAAAATTTTATTGCCGCTTAACTTTAGAAAAATTCCGTCCATCCTTTTCTGTCAAGAGTTTAGGGCAAACCATTCCTATACATAGTAATGGTGCTGTTACATTACATATGAAACCTATAGGACAAGAATCTCCAGTTTTTCTGTGTGACGCTTTAATTTTGTCAAAAATTTGTGACAAATTACCTTTTTCGCCTCTGAAAATTTCAAAGTGATCCCATTTAAACGATTTAAAATTGGCCGATTCTGAATTTCACTATCCAAATGAAATTGATACTCTGCTGGGCGCAGATATCTACCCTCAACTTTTGTTAGATGGTCATGTCTCAGGTAAATTTGGAGAGCCATATGCTCTTAACACCATTTTTGGTTATGTTCTATTGGGAAAAATTATGTATTCACCCGCTCCAAATGTTAATTTAATATTTCTTTTCTTACTACATCTGAAGAAAATCCTTTAGAATCTTCTATAAAAAAAATTTGGGAAATTGAAAATGTACCTGAAACGCATTCATTATCTCCGGAAGATAAATTTTGTGAAAATTTTTTTGTAGAGTCCTGTCAATGAGATCATAATGGCCGATTTATTATTTCACTCCCCTTTTGAGAATCGTATCCAATTTTTCCGGAAATACGCTCACTTGCTGTCAAACGATTTTTTTCGCTAGAACGCCGTTTATTGAGAGAGCCTGGCTTTTATGAGGAATACTGCAACTTTATGCAGAAATATTTAGACTTGGGAAATATGGAAGCTGTCATTAACATACATCTCCCCGATCATTATTATTATATTCCATACCACTGTGTTCTTAAACCAAATAGTGTTTCGACTAAGCTGAGGGTGGTTTTTAATGCTTCAGCTGGCCTTCCAAACCAACCTTCGCTAAATGATTGTTTATATGTTGGCCCAAAATTACAAAATGATATTTTAACTATTTTATTGGATTTTCCCAACTACCGAGCTAAAAAAAGGCAATTGAGTAATATTTTACAAAAAGACCAATTTTCAAAAATGAGAAACAGCACTAACGTTTATAATGCCACATAATAACGATACCACCCCAGATCTTATTCTGTATACAAGTACTATTTCAAATAACATCTTAAAAGTAGAAGAAACTCCAGACCTGGGATCAGACCATCTTGGACTTATTTTAACATTAAACCTACAAAAGGTAACTCCATCTAGTGATGTCCAAAAGTACAATTTCTGGAAAATAGACATTAATAAAGTAAATGAAGGTATTGTTATATGCTGCCCTCTAACGGAGAGACATGTGATTAAGTTCCTGGTCAAAGTGAAGGAAACCTGTTATTCTGTTACTCCCTGATTAGTAGGATGGCGCCGTCTATGAGCCAATTGACGAACAATCATCTAGTACATAGTAGAAAACTATGGAGGATTCTAGAATAGAATTCTGGAATATTCCAAGTGTGTATATAAAGAGGTGAATCCAGCAGATGGGGGGGGAAGAGTTCAGTTCAGTGAAGTAAACAGTTCAGTTGAGAGAGTTTTTAGGTCAGACAAGAGTTGACAAGTTTAGGAAGAAAAGTAAAGTACATAGTGTTTTAAAAGTAGTGAATTTATATTAGATTAAGTTATTATTACTTGTGCGATTTTTAAGTATTTACTAGTGTAATTTTAGTGATTAATAAAATAGTGGTTAGTGAAGATTCTTGTTGCAAGTTATTTAAACCCACAGAGTGTTTACTGAAGACGGTAAACACGTAACAATTGGTGTCAGAAGCGGAGAATTGCAACAGAATTTCTAAAGAATTCGACGAAGTTCCATAGTGTTCTATTTGGAAACCACTGGAGATAGTGAAGTGAGTCAAACTGAAAAGTGATATAGACATTAGACGAGACTTAGTTGTGCTACTGTGAAGAAATTTCTGGAACATTCTGTTTAGATATTAGTGTAGTTTTATTTAAGTGCTTTCAACTGAGAAGTGATATAGACTTTAAATAAAGTTTGACTTGTACCTGGCAAAGACTTGTTATTGTTGTTTGTTAGTTTTTGAATGGAAACAAGAAGCATGGCTGCTGAAAAACAAATACAAGACATGTTCGCCGCATTTAGCAAAATGATGCTAGAAGAGAAAGAAGAACAAAAAAAACGAAGTCAAGAAGAAAAAGAAGAGCAAGAGAAACGACGCCAAGAAGAGAAAGAAGAACATGAGAGACGTCAAGAAGAAAAAGAAAGACGACGTCAGAAAGAAAAAGAACAAGAAAAACGACTTTTAGAAGAGAAAGAAGAATTAAGGAAAATTATACAGGGGCAACAAGATGTTATCCTTTCAGCCACTGAAGACCTCAAAAGCGAAATTAAAGAGGATATAGAATAGAATAGAATTTATTGATTGTTAGGATACACCCTAATATACATAACAGTTCTATTTTTCTTAAAAAATACCATAATATATTAACTATAACACATACAAAAGATATATATCTACACACACATATATATACACCCACATATAAACACACACATATGGTTTTACATCTAAATGAAATACAGTCTACTCTTTGAGATGACTTTAATTTTATTATAATAATTTCTCCTTAAGGAAAAGTCCTAATCTATGCTTAAATTCCTGAGTTGTATCTGAATTTCTTATAGTATCGGGTAATTTATTATATTGGACAAATCCCTTAAATAACAAGATTTTCATATTCATTGACATATTTTGTCTATATATATGTAATTGTTGATTATTTCTTGTATTATATTCATGAATCTGGTTATTATATACTATATATTTATTAAAGTAGATAGGTAGAAGATTGTATAACATTTTATAGATAAAAATCATTGCTAAGTACTCTAATCTACTTTTTACTGAAAACCATTCTAATGATGATAACATTAATTGTATTGGGGTATGCCTGCTGCATTTCAAAACAATCCTCATTGCCCTATTTTGAAGTTTTTGTAATGCTGTTATTTTATTTAGACCAAACGTATATATAATAGAAGCACAGTATTCAAAATGAGGTTGAATAATTGTTTTAAACACAGTAATCTTAGAATTTATTGACAAATGCTGAGAAACCCGAGAAAAAAAGAATAGTTTTTTAGTTATTTTCTTTTGTGTATAAATAAAATGTGAGTTAAATTGCAAAAAATTATCTAACATAAGTCCTAAATATTTAACTTCTGTTACTATTTCAATTCTGTTATTGTCAACTGTCAAATTAACCTGGTCACTATGTATGTTTTTGTATTTGTATGGTGTTGTAATTATCATACTTTTAGTTTTATTTACATTTAATTTTAATTTGTTGATTTTCAAGTAAAGTGATATATTTTTTAACGAGTTATTCAGTTATGGCAATGTTTAAATTTGTATCGCTTACTGATAAAAGGGTATCATCCGAGAATAAATGTATGTAATCACAATCATGGTACTCCTGAATGTCATTAATATAAATGATGAATAAAAGAGGTCCCAAGATACTTCCCTGAGGTATTCCGTGTTTAATGACTATAGAAGATGAAAATTCATTATTAATTTTAGTGATTTGTTTACGATCACTAAGACTTGGTAAAGTGTTTATTGGTCTAAATTCTGAGAACTTATTTGTGTTAATAACTTTCTCAATAGGCGTGATTATGCTGGTTTTTAAGTCTTTTGGAAATTCACCGTACTCTAAGGATGTATTTATAAAATGCAACCAGACATGGCCAATAACCTCAAAAGAACTCTTTATGAATTTACTACTTAATATAGTTGACGACTCCTTGTTATCTAAGTCACATACCATTTTTTTTAAATCTTGCATATTTAATAACTTAAACTCAGACAAATTCGTGTCACTTGGAATGATATTACAATCAAATATTACATTACCAATACTATTTACAATTTCCTCTACACTGTCTACAAAGCAATTATTAAAACATTCTACAATTTCTGATGGATTTCTCACAAAAACAACTTGCTCATTTATTTCAAACTGGATGCCATTTGTAAAGGAATTGTTAAAGCTTCTTAGATTTACTAACTTTTGTAATGTTTTCCACATTAAACGTGGTTTATTAATTTGTTTATCAATTTGATTGAAATAAAACATATCTTTTTTATTTTTTAGCATATTAACAACCCTATTACGTTTTTGTGTGTAATCTTGCCAATTTATATCGTTTGGTACATTTTTAAATATCTTAAATGCTTTATCTCTTTCCTTACTAATTTGTCTAAGTTCATCATCGCACCAAGGCAAATCATTTTTGTGAAAAGTTATTGTTCGTAATGGTGCAATATTATTTAATATAATTTCAGATGTTTCTAATATATTTCGATAAAGCATGTTCACATCCGTACATTCAAGCATAAAGTTGAAACTAATTAAATTTAAATTTATACTATGTAGGTTTTCTACATTTAGGTTTCTTATTTGCCGTTTAAAACTTACATCGGATGCAACCTTATTTAAATTAACAAAACTAATGTGTATTGTAGAATGATCTGTTATCTTTGGTTCATTCAAGACTTCTGCTGTAATATTTTCAAAATTTGTTAACACATAGTCGATTGATTAAAGTCTTACTGATATTAGTGCATCTAGTAAAAGTTTTAATATGTTGGGTAATACCATATGTATTTAGTATACTCTTAATTTTATTAACATAGAACTCATTAGACATAAAATTTAGATTGAAATCTCCAACCAATATTGCTCGGATATTACTACAAAATATTTCTTCCACAAAATTTTCAAAATTGTCTACAAAGATAGCATCACTGTCACTAGGTGAATGATAAAGACATCCAATCAAGCATTTAATGCCACAATAATTAGATTTTATAAATTTACACCAATAGTTTTTTCGAAGTACAAATGTTTTATAGACTGAAAATGTTATATCTCTCCTTATAAATATTAAGACACCCCCAGTGTGCCTCGTTTCAGAATCGCATCGGGTCAGCTTGTAGTTCGTAATTTCAAGTTCAAAATTATTTATATCATCTGTTGTACGAGATTCACTTAAAAGTATAAATGCAGGTCTGTAACATTGAATTTTTGCAATAAGTTCATTCCTGTGTGCAAGGAAACTTTGAATGTTCAAATACACTATTTCAGAATTATATTCCAATTTAGTTTTATTAAAGTTACCACTAGTATAGTCGTTGCAGTTTTGTATTTCACTTAGTTTTTTGATTCAGTTTTGCTAACAATTTTTGGAATATTATTTATATATTTAATTGTTTTAGAATTATCTCCACTTGCAATAATCACCTCCAATTTCCTTTTTAAATTTTTATAATAATCTCGTTGCTTTACTGTTTGATCTCCATAAATCCTCACATTTGGCACCTTCTGAATAAATTTTTGACGGTTTTTTAATATTTTGAGTGCTTCATCTCTAGATTCAAAAATAAGTTTTATTGGACGTGTCTTTTCCGGATCACATTTGCCAAGTCTTATTATTTTATAATTTCCCACAGCCTCATCTATATTGGAGAGTAATTGCTTTATAGTATTTGTTTCATCGGTAATTCTGTCTCCTTTGTTCACTGCTGCAGATTCCTTTATGTTAGAGATAATTACATTATTAGCTCTCTTTTGTCTTTCTATCATTTCTTCCAGTATTTCCTCCACATTCAGAGAAGAATTAGGATATAGGCAACATAAAGACTGAAGTAAGTGAAACCAAAGGAAAAGTTACTGGCGTCGAAGAAAAAGTTACTGGCGTCGAAGGGAATGTTACCGATATAGAAGGAAAATTTCAGGTAGTTAAGGAAGAGGTAGAACAACTTAAGCGACAGTTAAGAACGCAAGGAGGCCAGCTAGTATTATCATCGTCAGGCCCTCGATTACAACCGCCTTCCTTTGATGGTCAAACTTCTTGGTCAACCTATAAAAGACAATTTGAGGCAGCGGCATACGCAAACAATTGGAGTAATGAAGACAAAGCTATGGCATTGGTGCTAGTATTAAGGGGCCAAGCCTCAAAGTTGCTTCAGACTATCCCAGTGACGCAGCAACGGGATTTTAAAGTTTTGGAAGCTGCACTAGATCTAAGATATGGCGACCAACACCTCGCCCAAGTATACAGGACTCAGCTCAAATCACGCACACAAAAGGCTGGGGAAAGTTTACAAGATTTTGAAGCAGCTGTTGAGCGACTGACATACCTGGCTTACTCGGATGCGCCCAAAGAATTCCAGGAACAATTAACAGTAGGTACTTTCATTGATGGCATAAGAGACGAGGAGATCAGGCGAGTCCTTAGATTATCTCGAGATAAGACTGGTAGTGAAGCTTTGATCCGTGCCCTCGAGGTTGAAGCCCCTTACAAAGAGACTGCATGTCCAAGAGTACGAGCCATGAAGGTAAAAGAAGAGGATCATTTAGAAAAATCAAAGATGGAATCTTTGATGGCTGACATGCACAAAATGATAAACCAGTTGATGACCAAATCAGATGCTCCAAGGAAGCAGGAAAGAGAACAGAGTGATGAACAGTCAAGGAAGGTGATTCGGTGTTATAAGTGCGGCAAACCAGAGCATATTAAGCGAAACTGTCGGCAGCCGAGCCCTGAGAGAGTAAATGCCGCAATGACTGAAGAGCCGCAGGAAAACTAAAGATAGCCAGCACCTTGGGGGCTGTGCTGGCTGGTGAACACGGTGCCCCCAGAGAGATACGGGTTTCCCAGATTAGAAGAGTCCCGAGTAGTCTGCTGTTGGATGGCTATGTAAACAAACGGAGATGTATCTTCACTATCGACACAGGTGCCACATCATCAATAGTGCGACCCGGATTTTTATCAGGAATAAAAGTTGATAAAAGCCAAAATGGATTGGTCGTTCGAACAGCCACAGGAGACAGGGTAAGGATTCATGGAGAAGTTGACTTAGATCTGCAGTTTGGACGCCTGTGCTTTAATCATAGGGTTATTGTGGCTGACATCACTGATGATTTCATTTTGGGGCTGGATGTTATGGGAGTACAAGATCAATTTATAATTGACGTGGTAGAACGAGTTCTAAAGATTGGAAATGAATTTATTTTGTCAACAGCAAATGACTGATTTCAAAAAGTGAGGTTACTGACGGCTCAGACAATCAAGATTTCTGCCCGTTCAGAACAAATAATCGAGGCCATTCTGGAAGGAAACTCTGGTGGATACCGTGTTGGCCTTGTTGAAAAAGATGATTCAATTAAGACATAAAACGTACTCTTAGCAAGAACTCTAACCCGGACAAAAGACAAAATTCCAATTAGAGTGGCTAATTTAAATTCCCACTCAGTGACTTTCAAGGAAGGCGAGGCAATAGGATCCTACGAACCAGTCCAGTGGATAGCAAGGTGAGAGGAACAAGGGGAGAAATGTTCGTCAACCAGTGTAGACAGGGAAGTTGTGACTTTGTTGAGTTCCCAGTTTGAACACCTATCTGAGGATGAACGTAGAGAGGCAATCAAGTTTTTGGAGAAAGAAAGTGCGGTATTTGCCAAAAACACAGACATCCTCGCGAAAACTGATATAGTACAGCATCGGATAGACACTGGTGATTCAGCCGCAATCCGCCAACAACCTAGGAGGTTGCCACTAGCTAAACAGGAAGAAGCTGCTGCGATGGTTCAAAAGATGCTACAAGATGGAGTAATTGAGGAATCAACCAGTCCCTGGTCATCACCAGTAGTTTTAATTGCCAAGAAGGACGGAACTTTGAGATTTTGTGTCGACTACCGGAAGCTGAATGATGTTACGAAGAAAGACAGCTATCCACTACCACGAATTGGCGATACATTAAGTACGCTGGCAGGGTCACAATGGTTTTCAACTCTAGACCTTCGAAGTGGGTATTGGCAGGTGGGACTTCACCCTGACGACAAGGAAAAGACTGCCTTCTCAACAGGTAGTGGTTTATATCAATTCACCGTGATGCCTTTTGGACTTTGCAATGCGCCAGCTACTTTTGAAAGATTGATGGAATTTGTACTCCGAGGACTAACTTGGAAGACGTGCTTAGTTTATCTTGATGACGTAATGGTTATGGGACGAAACTTCAGGGAACATTTGGAAAATCTTCAAGAAGTATTTGGAAGAATCAGAAATGCACACCTAAAGTTGAATCCAAAGAAGTGTCTACTATTCCAAAAAGAAGTGAAATTCCTTGGACATGTCGTATCTTCGGAGGGAATACAGACAGACCCGGACAAGATCTCTGCCGTGCGTGATTGGCCAAGACCTTCAAATGTACACGAATTACGAAGCATTCTTGGCCTCTGCACTTACTATAGACGTTTTGTGGAAGGATTTGCGGATATAGCAAAGCCACTACACCAGCTAATGGAGGAAAGGGTTAAATATTAGTGGACACCGGAGTGTGAAATATCATGGAAGAAACTGAAAGCAGCGTTATGCAGTAGTCCTGTGCTAGCATATCCCCAACAAATGGGCCTCTATATTCTTGACACGGATGCTAACAACTCCGCAATTGGATGTGTACTATCTCAAGTCCAAAATGGAGAGAAAAAAGTAATCGAGTATTTCAGTAAGGTACTGTCCAAACCGGAGAGGAATTATTGTGTAACAAGGAAGGAACTATTGGCCATTGTTAAGTCCGTGGACCATTTTCACAAGTACCTCTATGGCCAACATTTCAAAATCAGGACCGACCATGCTGCATTAAAATGGCTACTGCAGCTGAAAATCCCAGAAGGTCAACTAGCTCGCTGGATAGAAAGACTGCAGCAATATGATGACCGCACAATCGAACACCGACCTGGAAAATCTCATAAAAATGCAGATGCTCTGTCAAGAAGACCGTGCAAAGATGACTGCAAGCACTGCTATCGGGTTGAAAAGCACAGGGCACGGTAACAGTAAACACAGTTCAGGTAGATGTTCCAGACGATTGGACAAAGGAAGTTCTAAGACAAGAACAATTGGATGACAGCATAATTGGTCCTATATTAAGAGCAAAAGAAAAAGGAATGCGACCGGAATAAAAGGATGTTTCAGACAAAAGTGTGGAGCTGAAAGCATTGTGGGCACAATGGGATTCCCTTAAGGTTGTAGATGGACTATTAAAGAGAGCATGGGAAAGTCCAGATGGGAAGGAAGTTACCATGCGTCTGGTGATACCCAGCTGTCGGATCCCAAAAGTACTTCAGGAAATACAAGATGGAGTGTCCGGGGGACATTTTGGTATGAATAAGACACTGGCTAAAGTACGGGAACGATTTTATTGGATAAATAGCCGTCAAGATGTGGAGGCTTGGTGCCGCAAATGCAAGGCTTGTGCAGCCACCAAAGGGCCACAGACGAAGAGCAGGAGCCAAATGAAGCAATATAACGTCGGAGCTCCTTTTGAGAGGATTGCTATAGATATAGCGGGCCCATTCCCAGTGACAGATGATGGGAATAAATACATCCTGGTCGCTATGGACTATTTTAGTAAATGGCCGGAAGCCTATGCTATTCCAAATCAGGAAGCAGTTACTGTTGCTCCAGTTCTCGTGGATAATCTTCAGTCGGGGATATTTCAGAAAATTTGTGAGTTGCTGGGCATTCACAAGACTCGGACAACCCCTCTTCATCCCCAGTCAGATGGAATGGTGGAACGATATAATAAAACCATGAAGGAACATCTTTCTAAGGTGGTTCACAAGAACCAGCGAGATTGGGATCGACATATACCATTTTTCTTAATGGCATACAGGGCTGCCATTCATGAGACTACTAAACAGACACCGGCTCGTGTAATATTTGGGCACGAGATCAGACTGCCATGTGATTTGATGTTTGGTACACCAGATTCTTATCTGGTCCACTGTCCGTGGATGACTATGCAGACGAAGTTAGTCAACAGCTGAGGAATGTCCACGAGTTGGTTCGAAACCAAGTTAGCATAGCTAGTGACAGGATGAAGGCTCTCTATGACCGGAAGGAGACGTCAGCAGGATTCAAGGAGGGCGATCTGGTTTGGCTATATAACCCACAGCGAAATAAGGGAAGATCTCCGAAGCTTCACCCACCCTGGGAAGGACCGTAATTCGGTCATCACTCGGATCAATGACGTTGTTTACCGAATTCAACGTAGTAAGAAGTCCAAGATGAAGATCGTGCACTTAGATAGGTTGGCCAAGTATGAAGTATGTTGGGGAATCTGAATTGCCTGACCGGGACGTTCAGGCTTAAGGAGGGGGCAGTGTTATGTGCTGCCCTCTACATGACATGACATGACATGTGATTAAGTTCCTGGTCAAAGTGAAGGAAACCTGTTATTCTGTTACTCCCTGACTAGTGGTGAAAGTAGGGTGGCGTCTATGAGCCAATTGATGAAAAATCATCTAGTATATAGTAGAAAACTATGGAGGATTCTAGAATAGAATTCTGGAAGATTCCAAGTGTGTATATAAAGAGGTGAATCCAGCAGATGGGGGAAGAGTTCAGTTCAGTGAAGTAAACAGTTCAGTTGAGAGAGTTTTTAGGTTAGACAAGAGTTGACAAGTTTAGGAAGAAAAGTAAAGTACATAGTGTTTTAAAAGTAGTGAATTTATATTAGATTAAGTTATTATTACTTGTGTGATTTTTAAGTATTTACTAGTGTAATTTTAGTGATTAATAAAATAGTGGTTAGTGAAGATTCTTGTTGCAAGTTATTTAAACCCACAGAGTGTTTACTGAAGACTGTAAACACGTAACAGTATGTTATCATTTTTGGAAAATCCAGAGCATCGAGAAATTATAAGACAGCAAATATCAAACTTCAACACTAAGCTAACATCACTTATTTTAGAGTATTCCCCAAAGACGAAATTTACCTACTATACACACGAACTCCCACCTTATATCTTAAGCCTTATAAAGAAGAAAAGACAAATGTACAGAGAATATAAAGCCAACAGAGAGCCAGAGATAAAAACTGAAATAAATAGATTTAATAAAGTTATACAAGAATTAATCCAACAATTCAGATCACACAAATGGATAAGGGCATGTGAAAATATAAATGACAAAAAAGGAAAAACGTATTGGCAGGAGATAAAAAAGCTATCAAAATATAAAAATAAAATGAGTAATAAGCACATCATAGAGGAGAATGGGGTGAGATATGAGACACCTGCCGAAAAAGCAGATATCTTTGCCAGACATTATGAAAAAGTGTACAAAAGAAATGAAGATTTTGACAACCTTCATCATGACAATGTTACCCAGCGGTATGAGACATATTTCTCAGAGATCCCACTAATGGAAGAACATATTATAACAGAGGAAGAATATTTTGATATAATACACCAAGGTAAAAGCACAGCACCAGGCCATGACTACGTTACTAAAAATATACTAAGGAGACTGGATAAAAAATACATCTGTATATCAAAAAAATTTATGAATTCTGTTTAAGAACCCACTATATACCTACCGAGTGGAAAACTGGCAATATAATCACTATTCCTAAGCCGAACCTAGATCATTCTAAAACAAATTGCAAATTACACTACTCCCGGCATTAGGCGAGAACTTTGAGAAAATTATCAAAAATAGGATACAACAAGCCATAGGAAATGAAATTCCAGGATACCAATTTGGATTTAGACTGGTCATTCAACAATGCATCCTCTTTCAATTTTAACCAATAACATAGAAGCGAGCAAACTTAACAGGTCTAAGTCTGGAGCGGTATTCCTCGATATCAATAAAGCCTTTGATAATGTGTGGCATGAGGGTATGTTATTTAAATTACGTGTTTTAGGATATCCAAAATATATTATCTTTCTTATTAAAAGCCCACTTACTAATAGGTCATTGAAAATAAAGATTCTAAATAGTCACTCGGCTGAATTCACCCCCGAACAAGGACTACCATAAGGTTCGCCATTGTCACCAATACTTTACAACATTTACTGCTCTGATATTTATAACTATCAATATGAGGATCCCGAACACTTTGACCACAATGGATACATCCTACAATTTGCAGAATGGAGGCTTCAACCAAACCCGGTAAAAACACATTTTATTTTATTCAACCACCACCCATCAGAAACTTCACCATCACTGAATATGTACCAACATACCCTACATCCTGAAACTACCGTCAACTATCTGGCAATAAACTTTGACAACAAAATTAACTTGAATGCTCATGTTGAGCTTAAAAAAGAGGAATATGATTTCTAGGGCTAAACATTTCCGAAATCTAACTTATAACAGGAAGGATATCAATGTTGAAACAGCAAGCAGAATTTATAAGCTGATCTGCAGACCGATGATTGAATATGGACACGTCTTATTTTTAAACTGTAAAAAGCCAGCACTGAAAAAACTAAAAGTGGCAGAAACTTCCTCAATAAGAAGTAAGTATTTTCAACTCATGTATGAACTTCTCAGAGTTACTGATTGGTCATTATTAGGGTAGTTCACTGACCTGGATGACTACGTTGAAACATTTTTATGACACATTGTATGATATAATCCTAGTAAATAATAACAATACTGAAATAGGCCTAACTGCGTCATATAGACCCCCGTCTATAGACGTGCATACATATCAGGATGAATTACAATTGTACTTATCAAATTTATGTAAAAAACAAATTGAACTGTTTGTAGGGGACATTAATATAAATTTACTAGATAAATTCTCAAATTCTGTAAATAACTATGTAAATATTTTAGCTGAGCATGGGTTTCTTTCATACATTAATATACCTACCAGGATAACGAATCAATCGCAAACTTTAATAGATCATATATTTGTTCGCAAAGTAAATTGTAAAAAAAACATTCTATTCACACCTGGTGTTTTTCAAACTAACATATCTGATCATCATACGATTCTTTTAAATATAACATTTCCGAATAACATAAAAAATGAAAATCCTAATAAGACTAATTTTACGGTAAAAAAAATTGATTACGATAAATTAAATACCTTTTGTGATAATGAAACTTGGACCGAGGTTACCAATTGTTATGACACACAAATATCTTATAATAATTTTATTCATAAATTAAAAATTTTTATAGCAATGTCAACAAGCGAACGGATGATATACAATAACAAAAATTACAAGATAAAACCATGGATAACAGTTGGACTAATAAACTCGATAAGAAAAAGAGACCTCCTAAAAAAGAAACTAAACACTAACTTTACAGACAAGTTGCATGAGGATTATAAAGTATATAGAAATAAATTAAGCAAACTCATTAAACAAACAAAAAATCAATACTACAAAGAAAAACTAAATGCAATGAAAGGTAATTCTAAGAAAACCTGGGATCTAATAAATGAAATATCAAATAACACAACAAAAAAATCAATAAAAAACATACCTATTAAAAGTAAAAATGGTAATATGATATCGGATAATAGGGAAAAAGTTAATGTTATAAATGACTTCTTTGCAAACATAGGTCCTGAAATGCTACAAAAAATAAAAAAATATGATAAACTACCCGATAATTTCCTAAATGACATATCTGTAGCACCTACGCTGTTTTTAGAACCCGTATCAGATACAGAAATAATTAATATAATCTCATGTCTCAAAAATAAATGTTCTCCCGGTCCAGACGGAATAAAAACAGATTTAATAAAAAATATACATAAACACATTGTCAAGCCGCTAGTTCACATTATTAATTTAACATATATAAACGGTAACCTGCCCGCTCAGTGGAAAGAATCACTTATTACACCCGTACATAAATCAGGTGATCTAGAACAGCTAACAAATTACCGACCTATCTCTGTGATAAATAATTTCGCAAAAATTTTCGAACAAACTATAAAAAAAAGATTAACTTACTTCTTTAACCTTCACGATGTAATAACTAAAAGACAATTTGGTTTTATCAACAACTCTAACACCGAAAACGCTGTTGTAGAGTTTCTCAGAACAACCGTGGATGCCTTGGACGAGTCGAAGAAATGTTTAGCCATTTTTCTTGATTTGGCAAAGGCATTCGATACAGTATCACACGATAAACTATTAAAGAAATTGCATAACTACGGTATTCGGGGACCAACTTTAAACATTTTGCGAGATTATTTGTCACACAGAGTGCAACGTGTAAAGTTAGATAACTGTATAAGTGAACCACGTAATGTCACAGTCGGTGTTCCACAGGGAACAGTATTGGGCCCAATACTGTTTCTCGTATACATCAACAGTATTAGCCGAATAAATAATTTTAAGGGTCATCTCATCTCATATGCTGATGATACTGTCATTATTTGCACAGGTGATACCTGGAACGAAGTATATCATGCAGCTGAATACAACATACATAACATACACATATGGCTAAACTTCAATTTGTTGACATTAAATGTTTCTAAAACCAAATATATAACATTCACTTTATTACAATCTGATCAACCTGCAGAAAACACACTAAAAATACACAATATAACCTGTGCAGATAAAACACATTGTACTACATGTCCAACAATAGATAAAACAGATAAAGTAAAATATCTTGGTGTTATAATGGATCAGCATTTGAGATGGGATGAACATGCCTTCTATATTACAAAAAGGCTTAGACATCTTATTTATAAATTTTATAATCTAAGGGAAATTCTGACTCAAAAAAATTTACTCATTCTTTACTATTCCTTAGTTGAGTCGATACTAAGATACTGTATTAGTGCATGGGGTGGTTTGTTTAATAATATACTGGATAGGCTACAATGTGTGCAAAATGCAATTATTAAAATAATTTTTAAGAAAACCAAACTATATCCAACTAAAATCTTATACAAAGAGAGCGGCCTATTTAATATAAGAAGTATATACATTTACCAAAGCCTTATATGGATGTTTTTTAACAAAACAAACTATAACCCTCCACAAGAAATTAGACAGACTAGGTTTGCGGAGAATTTATCTATTAATTTACCAATTTTCAGAAAAACTCACACGCAGAGATATGTTTTCTTTTTTGGTCCTAAACTGTACAATCAGCTACCAGCTGACCTCAAAAAGATAACGAAATTAAGTAAGTATAAACTAGGTATAAAAAGTTTCTTAAATGAAAATCATGACAAACTTACTAAATTGTTTTAATCCCACAGTAAGAAATTTTATTTCATATGTGCGCTTCTGTCCTCCCCACTTCCTCGTCTTATTTCATATTGTATACTATTTTGTCATTAATATTTGCTGTATTCATCATTCTCCTTTACTGTTTTCATTTTGTATTCTAGCCGTCATAATTTCGTTTCTGCTCATTTCTCAATTTGCCTGCTTTAGTTAGATTTCCTTCGGCGATATAAGAAGAACGACACAACACAAGCACCGTATAGTGCTTAGGTGAGTCTTCTTGTTCGCCAGGGTGGTATCAAATATAACCTATTTTAAGTTTTTCAATATGTAATATATAAAACTGATAATGTTGTTAATTTAATGTCCAATACCAGACACTATGTGCATTTGAATATGTAATGTTAAACATGTATAGTTGAAGTTGAATAAATTGAATTGAATTGAATTGAATTGAATAATGGGAAAATGTGTTCCGTTAACTATATACTCCAACAAATATCCTATTGGTACACTAAACAAATAATATCAGGTTAAAAGATCATTATCGAAAACAATTTATAAGTTATGGTAAATTGAAATTTAAAATAGAATATCTAGAACTAAGATCAACAGTTAAACGTGATATTAAGCATGCTTATGATAATTATTTAATTAACTGTGAAAATGGAATCACAGCAGATCCAAAAAACTTTTGGTCTTTTGTCAATTCGAAAAGCGGAATTCTAGTATTCCATCGACAATGACAGTAAATGGACAAACACTCAGTAATGGACAGGACATATCGAATGTTTTTGCTAGTTTTTCTGAATCCGTGTTTAGTGAAAAGAATAACTCTATAGAATCTTTCAAAAATCATTATGCAAATAAAGAATTCAATAACACCATAATATGTCTAGAGTATGTCAAAGATGAAGATGTAATTAAATCTGTGAAAGCAATTAAAAGTAATGCGATGGGCCCAGATGGTGTGCCAGCTTACATATTCAAAGGGTGCATAGAATTTTTATGTTATCCACTAAGAATCATTTTTAATATGAGCATTAAGTTAGGTAAATTTCCCAGCAAATGGAAAGAAGCTAAAGTGTGTCCTATTTTCAAATCTGGCAGCAGATCAGAAATAACAAACTATAGAGCTATCTCTACATTATTATGTGCTCCTTCTAAGGTATTAGAACATATTCTATGAAAATATTTTTGTTGACATAAGAAAATGTATTTCGGAAAATCAACATGGTTTTATGCCCTCAAGATCTACTGTCATTAATTTATCCATTATTACACAATATCTGTCTGATAACATCAATAATCGGTTACAAACTGACGCAATTTACACAGACCTGACAAAGGCATTCGACAAAATATGTCATACACGATTAATACTAAAATTGAATTTCTGATTATCTCAGTAACATAAAATCATATGTTCTTGTCGACAATTTTAAATCGCACTCATATATCTGTACCTCGGGCGTACCACAAGGCAGTAATCTGGGTCCCTTGCTGTCTTAAATATTTTTTAATGACATTGTTAATGTTATTGATAATTCTTTAGTACTGCTTTATGCAGGTGACCTAAAAATAATGAGAACTGTTAGAGATCATACTGATAGTGAACTAATTCAAGCAGACATAAACAATATATGTGAATGGGCAGAAAGTAATGCTTTGCAATTGAATATGAAGTGTTTTGTAACGTCATTCACAACAAATATTCATACTGTTAATTTCAATTAAACAATCAGTAACTCTCTTTTGGAGCGTAAGAATGACATAAAAGACCTTGGGGTAATCTTCGACTCCAAAATGACATTAATGAGCATATATCATTTGTAAAAAAATAGTGCAATGAAATTAATGGGATTTGTAATACGTAACACTAAATGTTTCCATACAACTAAACCCTTAGACATGCTTTATAAAACACACATACAGTCTAAATTAAATAATAATAATAATAATAAAATTTATTCACCATTAAAATGATACAATTCAGTATATATGGTAAGTCATTAGAAATGTAAAGAATAATAAACTTATACAGGTAGGTGTAGATAACAAATAAAACACAAAACAAGTATTTAGACAAACAACACTTAAGTAATATAAATATAAAGCAATTTACCCTATAAATTCTTGATCGAGGTATTCATTTATACTGTAGTACCTTTTTTCCAAAAGTATATTTTTTATAGCATTTCTGAATCTCAGTGTAGTCATATTCTTTATATTACTTGGCAACTTATTATAAAATAATATGCAATTATAATGAAGTGACTCTTTATATGTTGAGGTCTTGTGTAAGGGAATGGATAAGGTATTTTTGTTCCGAGTATTGTATAGGTGATGATCCGAGAGGCCTTCAAATAATTCTAAGTTATTTTTGATATATATCAGACATTTATAGATATAAATACTAGGCACTGTAAGGATTTTATTATTTATGAATGTGGTTTTACAGCTTTGTCTAAAATCCAAATTAAATATTAATCTCAGTAGCCTCTTTTGCAGAATAAATACCCTGTTAATATAGGAGGATCGAACCCAATTAAAAATGTTTAGTGACATGTGAATAGGCCAGTGCATAGTAGACATTCATAAGTCCCTCTACATTTAAGCTTTGTTTGAGTTGTAACAGGGCAAAATAAGCTTGATTTAACTTACTACATACGTGATCAATATGCTTATCCCATGACAACGTACTATCAACAAATAAGCCCAAGAACTTTGCAGAATCACATAACTTAATGCCGGGCAAAACAGCAGGGCGTCTTAAGTTAAAATTTATAAACACAGTCTTGTTCTCATTCAGTATTAGTGATCATTTCCTCAACAGCACTATGAACTTTATTATAAAGTTCATCAGGGTTATTTGCAGCTACCGTGCAATTATGCTGCAGTTATCTGGTCACCCTATTATGAAAAATATGTGTATAGCCTAGAAAGTGTACAGAACAGGTATCTAAAATGCAAATATTTCAGGGAAACCGGAGTGTATTTATTACATGAGAGAACATTTCTGGTTAATTATTATGGCTTGCTAACTTTACAAAAACACAGAATAATAATAGGTCTCTTGTATCTTCATGGAATAATCAACAACTTTATCGATAATCCCGAATTTCTGAGCTATATACATATTAGAGTCCCTAGATCTAACAACACCAGAGCAAGTAATACTTTTTCAGTGCCAATTCTGCGAACAAATGCTGTGTTAAATTCTCCCGTATATAGAGTACTTAATGATTTTAATAAATATTGCAGTACAGTATTTAGTACTTCTCAACCTAATTTCAAAAGAGAAATTGAAAATCTGTTTAGTTCTGCAACTTTATAATTTCGATGTATGTACATGTAATTATACAATCTTTGTACATGTAATATGTTTGTTATACAATCTTTGTACATGTAATTATACAATCTTTGTTGTTCATTGTGTGGGACATGCAGGGTGCCGCCCACAACAAGCTATTGTTGACAGGGCGGGGCTTTGCATGTCGCATTCAATGAGTTATTGTTCAGTAATTGGAATTAATTCTGTTGAACAATAAAGTCTATTTATTTATTTACCACAAAAATTCGACATCGTGTCAACCCTCTACATAACCCTCCGAACCCCCTCTTATACCAGCTCACCAACATCATGCCGATAAAAGATCGCTTAATTAATCTGTCTAAAAGATTCTCCCTGAGACCACTAAATTTGGGAAATAATTGAGACGAGAACCAGGAATCAGAACCACATGTAAGCACCCGGAACACACGCTTCTAGAGAATCTACCAGAATTACCCAACAATGAATAATTATTAGTCAAATTCCAAATTATTATTATTATTTTAACATATATAATGTAAATAACACATACAGGGTGATTTACCTAAACATGCGGAAAATTATTCAGTGGGTTGTCCCCACCAAAAGGAATAAAAAAAAATTAAGAAATCAAAAAATTTGGAAAAAAAATTAACTTATTTTTAACCTCTCCACAATAAAATTGTGAGAGGTTACTAAAATTGGTTCAAAAACGAAAATTGAGATAACATCAAATCTTTACGTTTTGAGGTCCTAGGAACCCAAAAAAGTGGTTTTTGAAAAATGTCTGTGTGTGTGTGTATGTGTGTTAGCACGATAGCGCCGAAACTACTGAACGGATTTGAATGAAACTTTGCGTGTGCGTTTCTTTAGTGTCCCAGAAGATCTGAAAAGGTTTTGGCTGAGATCAGATTACGTTTAGTGCCACTTTAACGCAACAAGTTGTTTATTTTATAATTACTTTCAATTTGCAATGGAACCATTGAAAAGCAGTTAAAATTCTGATTTCAACGATATATCACACTTCCACCCTTTCGATTTGGTTTCCGTGAAAAAAATTAAAAACAAAGCAAATATGGCATAGATTGCATTTCGCATGACATGATCGATGTGCGTAGCCGTTACGTCGTGAAACTCGTCACATCACGTGTCAATTCACGTGTGAGGGTTTCTTCACTGCTCTAGAAGTAGAGCGGATTACGTTTAGTGCCGTTTTTAAATATATATACAGACAAATCGAAGAATTAAACTACAAATATTCCTCTAAAATCTAGTAAAATTACTGAAATGCTAATGTTTGATTTAACAAAGACAGCCGCGAGCGATCGGATTGCAATGAGCAAATTTTGATGATTGTCATTGTCATCGTTTGTCATCCGATAAAGTTGGTGTCATGTCATGTTAATAAGATTTCGGCACATTTGTAACTTTTAGTGGATTGTCACAAACTTTAAAGGTAGATGTAATAATATCAATATTATATGCTTTCTGTACCTTCGTTGGTGAATTTATTATAGATTATCACTTTACCAATTTTCAGTTTGTTGCTTTACAAATCTGTAGTATTTAGGATAACTAGACTTTCTTAGTCGTTCAAGTGATGTTAAAGTTGTTAATAATGTACGTAATAACTCGCATAGATGATTGTAAATTCATTAAGTTGAGGGTTTTTTTAGTGTCCCAGAAGATCTGAAAAGGTTTTGGATGAGATTGGATTACGTTTAGTGCCGTTTTGTGACACAATTTAATGCTCTTTTTGGCTTCAAAGATCCACCGAGTGGGGAGGTTCCAGCCGCTTCCAGTAGCTGCCGATTTTTTTTTGTACAAGTGCGCCGCCTATGACTAACCAGCCTAAGGTACTACGATGCAATGAAATCACTTCCTCTCTTATGTGGTATGGGTAAAAACGGTTCTCACATATAGGGTACTTATTGAAGGGTTTTGTTCTAGTAATTCTGGAACTCCGTCATCTACTTCAACCGGACGATTTACTACACGTTCTCTGTGGCCTGATAAACAAAACCTGGTGTCACTAACTCGTTACACTGCACTTAAAATTTTTCTCATTAGGTTTGCGCCTAATTTTCTCCCGTATTTTCGTACAGCCCCTACAATACTTTCATTCATTGCACCATAGATTAATATCATGTCGCAGTACTCTTGCGACGTGAACTCTGGCATAATCGATATTTACGAATACAGTTTAAAATTTACAAAAATGGGAAATGCTCTAAACGGAACTCGAAGAGTCACTGAACTGAACACTAAACGCGTGGAGCACTGACCACAGACAACTAAAGCAGCTGATTAGGTACCTGGAAAATAAACAAGCGCCATCTGTGTGAACACATCGAGCTAGCATAACTCCCCAGTTCAGAAGCGTATCTTTGCAGGTTTTAATGCAAAAAAATATAATAAATTACCTTGGATCGCTTTAAAATTTTACAGAGGCTTTCCCACATAAAAGACTAGTATACCATTTTATTTTCCGCATGTTTACATAAATCATCCTGTATATTATAAATTATTTTTTATAATGTTGTATTGAGAGCTCTGTAAAATATTTATATATATATATATATTGATGCTAGTTAAGTTGTCACCTCCGTCAGGCACATAGAAAGGACGACCTGACCTCCATGTTATCCCGTGCATATATTGCTATAAATTTTATATATTTGTGATTAGGGGGACCCCCAGAATACGAATCTCAAAAGAGGGGAAAAGATTTATAATTTTTTTTGTAATCATATATACAGGATACAAGAGATACGAACTGACCTCCAATACATATATATGAGTAGAAACTGAAGCATCATTAATACCTCTAGCAATGTTGCCAAATTTTCGGAGGTCAAAACGTAACGCTATTATCTGTAGTTGTTAATATATAAACATTATCGAACCCACATTTGAATTTGTAAGTTTCTGGAAAACGATGGTCATAATTTTATAACTTCTTAGTAGGCAGGAAATATACATTTTGAACACAGTTTTTGGCAAATATTTTATTATTCAAACTAAATTAAAGTCTGAATCTATGTCTCCTAGTCTTTCACTCAGAGAAATCTATCTAGATCTCTAAGATTTAAAAGACTCATTCAGGTGGTTTGGAAGGCATTTAAAAACATTTTTTTCGAATTTTGGAATGAAATTGGGTGAAAATAAAGTATTACTCTTCTGATCAATCAATATTTCAGAAAATATTGAACTCTTACGTAGTGAGATTTTTTTTATCTAATAATATTTGAAATGTAATGTAACTGATTTTAAGTGATATTAAGGCTGTTTGATGTTTAGAATAAAATATCAACAGTTCTGTGTAAATAATAAGTAGCTATGGATATAATATAAATAAAATTTTACGGCTATGTTTAACATACACAGCCCATAAGAATTTCCTCTATTCTGTTTCGAAAAAGATCTAGTGTCCTAAACATCAAAGATATAGGTATATTATATTTATTTTTCTCGTTATAATTTATATTAGTTGGCAAGAAGTAGCTTCTGGCTATTCCTTTGACATAAACATCATTATACTGAATAATAGTGTTTTTGTAAATTCTGATGTGATAATTTTTTAGAAGATCTATATGGTAAAAACTCTAAAAAAGAGAAAAGAATATAAACAGAACACCACAGTTAATATTTAGACGATATCTTGTATATTTTACACCATTTCAGCGTAAAATTATGTTCAGCATTAATTTTCGTTTTGAAAATGCTGTGGCGTCGCCAAGTAATTGCAAAAGGTATGAAAATTTACAGAACAATAATGCATCACAAATGCTACAAAATGAACTTTGTTAATAACAGTTAAGACAAAATATTTGGTAAGGGCAAAGATAAGGGATAGTTGAAATTTAGTGGACTGGATGGATCTGCAAGGAATTTTATAAGGGGGCGTTAATTTGGAAACCTACAAATATCTAGAATATCATTTTTACAAATAGAACAACAAGTACATTATCCCACTATGCACGAATATATTGTCCTTTATGATATTAGTCTCCAAAACTAATAGTTTTTGAGATATTTTCAGTTTAACCCATAATTTAAAAATAATTGTGTTTTTCTTTGTTCACAAGAAAGCTGTGGCTCTATTGTATTATAGTAAATGCAGATTTTAGTACTCAAAATGAACACCAAATGAAAATGATTCAGAATTATATTTTTTAATTCCATTTTAAAGCTGGAAAATAATTTAAATAATTAAAATATTCAAATATAAGAGCAATGGTAACTAGGAAAAATACATAATACATTTGGAACATTCGTCATTTAAGAAATTGTTTATACATTTTTTTCTAGCTACCGTTATTATTTTTATATACTGTAATTATTTAAATTATTACAATTACTAAATGACGGCAAAGCCATAACTTACTAATGGAATAGGCGCAATTATTTTTAAGTTAATCAATTAAATTGAAAATATTTCAAAAACTATCAGTTTTAGAGAAATACCATATTAACTAATTATTATTAAAGAAACAAAATAGTTGTGCAAAATGGAGAAAAAATATACAGGGTGTTCCTTTGGAAAAAATGAAGCATTAGATATAATATGGAGGTTGGCAAGTTAATGCCCCTGTATAAAATCCCCTGTACGTGAAAATAAACTTTTGCTTTACTCAGATATTTCAGTTCACCCTATGTTTGCACTTACCAAATAGTTCCTCTTAGCTATTATTAACAAGGTATTTTAGTGACATTTGTGATGCATTGTTTTTGCGTAAATTTTCATATTTTTGACAATCTTATAAATTTCTCAAAACAAAAATTAATACCAAACGTAAAATTTTACGCTGAAATAAGTGGTGTAAACCAGGTATGTTATTTTAAAAAGTCGTCATTCAAGCTGTCTCGCTTTAAATAAACCCACTGTATATTTCACGTATTTTAAAAATAGACAACAAAGTATGTTCTATAACTTTTACTTAAAATATTTTTTCATATTCCTCATAATAGCAAAGATCCTTGCACTAATGAGCCACCAAATAAACCAATTTACTATTGAAAGCAAGCACTAGAATTTCAATTGTATCACTAATAGGGACTATTTTACCCGCTTATTAACTTATTATAGAGAATTTGAATTTAAACCTAGGAATTGTATTCTTTGAATAAACATAATGGGTGTATTAAATATTATTTATCAACCAATCAATCAATCGAAATATGTTTTATAGTTTAAAAATCAGTCCGCGACAACTCGGATAAACTTTCCCATTTAGGAGTAGATCACCCCACAGCTTCTCTCCCTGTATTTTCTAGGAGCAACTGGTCATGTCATTTCAAGCCGGTATTAGTGTCCATATGCCAAATTTAATCAAAATCGTTAGAATTAGAACAAAAATTATTTTTCCTCCTTGCCCCCCCCACTCTCTTTCTACATTTCTTAGGTACAACCGGTAATGTTACCTTATGCTACTACTAAGTCAGTTTCATGTGTTAAATTTGATTAAAATTGTTAGATCCGTTTAAAAAACAAATTAGGAAATTATTTAAAACTCAGCCCTCCCCCCACAGCTTCCTTCCCGGTATTTTCTAAGAGCAACTGGTCATGTCATTTCATATCGGTAGTAGGGGAGTGTCCATGTACAAAATTTAATCAAAAAATTATTTTCTATTTTTTTCCCTGTTTTTAGGGGTTCACTCCCCCATATTTGAGCTAGGATCGATTTTGCGATCTCACCTCGAGGTGTGGCCGTCATAAATACACAGGTAAAACTCGATGCAGCAATTTTGACTCTAGATGGGGCGACAGACGGCAGACAGACATTTTTTAAAAACCACTTTTGTTGGTTCAAGGGACTGGAAAACGTGTAAATCCATCAAAAACTAAAACTCGAATTTTTGCACGATCATCATACTTTCGTTATATACTATATATAACCTATAACATATTATAATAATGATAATATTAATAATACTTTATTCACCACTAAGCTACAAAAACGTATATATGAAAGTCAAATTATGTATAATGTTGTATAAGACAAACAAGTAGTTATAGGTTATAACCATATAAAATAACAAAATATGTGTGAATAATAGTATGCAGTATTAAATTTACAGTAAAATAGAGCAAGATGCTGGTACAATGAAAATTGCATGCATATATATTATGTACATTGTACAAGCATACACCAAATAAAAAGAAAATAAAGTCAATGATATTAGATAATATAGACATTTTCACATGTTTGTCACCATATCCAGATCTAAGGAATGATTAAAGAAAAGAAAGTTGAAGTAATCAGTTCCCGGCAAATAAAAAACGCAACAAAAACTTTACGACCTCATTAAAATACCGATACTCTTTGTACAGTTCAAGTAAGGACTTCCCTGCACTCAATAAACGCAACAAAAACATCACGACATAATTATATCGCTGCGGGCCATGGCGTCATGTCTGTCATGAAATGACTCTATGTACATTAGAAACCTATAAAGGTTTTTTTTTTTTTTTTTATACATTTATTTAACGTCGGCCTATTTCCGCTACTGAGGCCTAACACCGACGCCTGTAGACGAGCTACCCCCAACCAGGAATTTTGCCGAACCTCTTCCCTTAAGAAGAGTAGGGATCTTTTACTTGCCTAACATTTAATAGACAAGGGACCGACGGCTTTACATCCCCTCCGAAGGATGGTATATCTCCTATACAACCCTCGCCTAAGGTTGTATAGCTTCCGCGCATACACTGATATACAAGCCGCTGGAAGATGTGTGAGGCGAGAACGCGGTTTCCGTTGGAATGGTCACCAATCCAAGTACTAACTGCGCCTGTCGTTGCTTTACATCGCATACCGAAGTATGTACATAGTAAAGACGCACCTACGCTCGCCCCACAAACCTATAAAGGTAAGCGAGTCAATATGCGAACAGCAGTACAAAGAGTACCGGTATTTTAATGAAGTCGTAAAGTTTTTGTTGCGTTTTTTATTTGTCGGGAACTGATTACTTCAACTCTACTGCTGTTCGCAAATTGACTCGCTTACCTTTATAGGTTTTTAATGTGCGTCGGGTCGTTTGATGACAGGCATGGCGCATGGCCCGCGACGATATAATTATGTCGTAAAGTTTTTGTTGCGTTTTTTGAGTGCAGAGAAGTTCTTACTTGGACTATACATTTATAGTTAAAAGTAGTCATATATAAAAATAAGTATGTAAACAAATTTGGTATTAATATCAAAGTAAGTAGTGGTTAGAACTGTCATACTTCAGTCTATAATTTAACAACTAATGGACTGAAAACTTGGAGGAAAGGTTAAAAAAGTAACAAGTGGAAAATAATTGAGAATAATGATAAATAATCGAGATATGGTTGCTACTTGATGCTGTGCAATTTGATTTTTTTTTAAACGCATACCTTTGCACGGCGTTTCACGTATGTTTTTAAAAACATCCCTTTTGCAGTATGCACATGGATAATAATCTCCCGCATTTTTATTACTGATGCTTCGACTTGGTCGTACTACTGTACCAGCTATATAAAGTTCGAAGTTTACGGCGTTTCTCACTCATAAAAGCGCGCGACGCCTTTCCTAACTATTTGTAGGACACTGTAATATATTCTGTACTTCGTTTTCTGAACCGTGATGTCCTTGCAGATGTCACAAATAATTTTTCGAAATTACCTCTTTATTACAGAATCTGCAACGAGAACTTTTTTTTACTCTGCTTTTGCTTTTTCTACAAAATTTTAAACGTGTTATTAAGGCCATTTTATTACTGTTTATATTAACTTAATAATATTTAACAACTTTATCAAAAGACTTAACTTCAAGGAAAACTGACTAATTTGTTCAGAGCGCGGCTTGCTTTTTATTTTTATAGTGCTATTGCAACTTCCAAATTTCTCACTTCAGTACTGTCGTCACTTAAAACCTCAATGTTGGTAACCCTACTACTTTCCGTGATGTCGTCAATATCAAAATACTGTTATGTGCTGCCCTCTAACAGAGAGGAGAGTTGTAATTACTCCCTGACCTGTATGGTGGCGCCATCTATGAGCCAATTGACGAACAATCATCTAGTACATAGTAGAAAACTATGGAGAATTCTAGAATATAGAGTTCTGGAAATTCAAAGTGTGTATATAAAGAGGTGGATCCAGCAGATGAAGAACAGTACAGTTTAAAGTATAAAGAAGAGAACAGTACAGTTTAGTGAAGTATAAGGAACAGTTCAGTTTAGTATCCAGTACAGTTCTGGTTACAGAGACAGTTTGTAGAAGAAGAGTTCAGTTGAGTGAAGTAGGCAATACAGAGTTTTTAGGTTAGATAAAGTTGTCAAGTTTAGGAAGAAAAGTACATAGTGTTTTAAAAGTAGTGAATTCATATTAGATTAAGTTATTATTAGTTGTGTGATTTTTAAGTATTTACTAGTGTAATTTTAGTGATTAAATAAATCAGTGGTTTGTGAAAATTCTTGTTGCAAGTTATTCGAATCCACGGAGTGTTTACTGAAAATTGTAAGCACGTAACAATACTTATAACATTATGACAAACAAATATATTTACTCAATGTGGCCCACTTCTCATCTCAATATGCACCGGGAATCAAATTAAAAATTAATCTAATAATCAAGTCAATGTTGTTCAAATGCTTTTTACATTAATTATTATTATATTGATAAGTTTTAAATGAATTGGTTGAATGTAGTCGAGGTTAGCGTCGCACCTATAAAAATCTAGAAAAACCCAGCACAGAACTTGAATAAGTGAGGCAAAGCCAAAATGGAGCGTACATAGAAACTATCCGGAAATTATAGTGAAATATCAAAAAAATATATGTCCATAAACAATTAAAAATTGTCAATTAACAAACAGAATACTAACAGTGCATTTAAAAGTTCTGTATTATTTCCCTCAACGAGTGTTTAAAAGGGTCAGTGTTTAGTATAAAAGGACCGCAATAGAAAAGCAGGTACTAACATCTGGTTGTGATAAGAGAGACGTAATGCATAATAGTCTGTACGAATATAATAAAGTGCCTAAATTCTTCTTTGCACAATTTGAACTAATTTCCGCAGAATTAGCGGGATTTAATTCTCATTGTCATTAATTGTTCTTGCTACAAAAATGTAAATAAATCGATATCAAGTAGATATCATAGCAATTAAGTAAACCAGACAAAAATAATATAAAAGATAAGCTTTTCATCGTAACCATATCGGCATTAAATGGTTTTCTGCATGCAATTTTTTACGGAGTATTGTATGTACAATGTCGAACTTGTACTTCTGTCCTTTTTCTTGATTATTAATAATTACGTAAACATATTGCACTTAATAAACTTTAGCCAACATTAAATATTTCAGTTATCAGAATCCTATAGCCTGTCGCTTTATATTCTTTATCAAAGTATTTGTTTTCATACACATTTCTTGTCAATAGTACTATAAAAACCTTAAAGCCTAATATTTCAAATTACATATTAAATGAAATTTTTGGAAAATGCGCAACATGTATTTTTCAACAATTTATCTGTTGAAGACCGGTTTCCTTTAATTTTTTAAAAGAATATCTCCGGTTGTACTTGTCATGCCAGGAAAATAAAAATACAAGCCTCTATGCAACTAAATTTGAAATTAAAAAGGCTATGAAGTTCCGACCGATTCCGAGATAAAAATATAAGGTTCCACCACTATTTGTTGATTTAAATCTACTGGATTTAATTTACCAGTCACAATCAGTTTTAAATTATACTACACTTCACTGAAAAACAAAGAAATATATTTAATTACAGTTAAATACAACATGAGATATTTACAGTTAGCTTTTTTTATTAGTTGCATTATTTTATCTTTCCTGGTAGACATATTTGAAAAAAATCACACACACAAGTTCACAATAGAGACAGAGAGATTTAAAAGCGCATGTAAAAACAGACATGTACTGTTGTTTTACATAATCAATATTTTGTTAGAATATTAGAGCAAAATGTTAATAAGGTTTTAATAAGTTCTGTGAAAATAAAAATTTAGTGAAAATTGCATCAAAACTGTCTTGTTTTATATAAATCGACGCTTTCTATAAGAAAACAACTGAAAAACCGCGACAATTTCCACACGCTTTTCAGGAATGAAAATTTGAAAAATACCTCATTTAAAGGTTAAAAACAATATTAACCAGAATGATAGAGATTTACCTTAAATTGAAGCTGTTGATATAGAGAAGAACTGCTAAAAAATTCATTATTGATTTTTAAGTTCTGAAGAAAATGTAACACGTGTTTCTAAAAACTGTAAAATTGCTTCTATCATATTTGACTATAGTGGACAACGACTAAGAATAACGTCAATTCAAAAAATGCTTAATAAAAAAATTAAAAATCGATTTTTTTATTATTTTTTACTACAAATTTCAAAGTTAAATGGATTTGCCCATATATATCATTTTAATGCAACTGCATAAAAATACTTCAAAAATGAATATTTTTAATTGTTTTTCTACTGCAAAGCATCAAACTACATACTTTTCATTCCTTGATATTTATCGAAAGAGTAAAAAATTTTCAAGACATTTTTACGCGCTTTTCTGGAATAACGGTATTTAAAATGTAGCAGTTTTTCCATTGTTTTCTCGTGGAAACATCTATCTAAACACTTTTTGTTCCCCATTATTCTTCAAAAAATGCCCAATTTTCATATGACAATGAGATTTATAAATTTTCACGTGTTTTTCCGGTACAATCGCGGAAAGGTAAGTGGAAAATTTATGAATGTTTCTTTATTGTAGAAAATGTTGATTTAAACACTTTTCCTTCTTTGGCGTATTTTGATAAATTGCATAGTTTTCGAAATATCATCGATGTTTAATTTATGTAATATTCGTTTTTCCGTGATAATGCATGAAATATGACTGATCTTTGTTTTATCTGTTTATTGAACACGTCGATCTAAGCATTTTTGCTCTTTGTGATTTTTCGAGAAAATGTATAGTTTTCTTGATAAGTGATTTTTATACAATTTTTGGATATACATATGTTAGTTTTTCATTTAATACGAAAAAGCGGTTGGAAAAATAAAAAAATTTCCCACATAATTTTGTAGAGCATTTAATTACGTACCTACATTTTTTTTACACATTCTCATTTAAAGCGTGAGTGTAATTTCAACAATGATTTTTTATGAAGAAAGTACCAAGTTAAAACTTTGAAAACAAATGTTGATTTTTGGAATTTCAGAATGCTAAGCCTTTTTTACTTTTTTGTTCCGACCGCTCTGTAATTTTTTAATATTTTTTGTCAGAGCGCCCGCACAAGATCTTTTAAAGTCGACTTTTGTTTGTTTCCTCATTGCACGTAGTCTTTTAAAGTCTAGTATCGCCTGTACGATCACACAGTATTGATGTATTATTTGATATTTTCATATATTATTGCATATACGCGGATATTTTTGTAATCTGAGATAAATTTATTCCTGCCTGGGCATTGTCTTAGTATTTGTTGGTGTTGAAATAATTTAAAATCTTTTATTCCCGGTGGGTAATTATTTTAAATTTGCTGCTCTATTTTACTACTTATTAAGATCTAAGGTAGTGTGTGAACCTTAAGATCTTTCAAAATTTTTCATCATTCGTGTTTTAGAAAATTTATATGGACATATGGATATTATTATTATTAGCCTTTACTCGAGTCCGAGTATAAAAAAAAAAAATGTTACAGTCGATAGATTGTGTGTAATAAAAAACAAGTAAAAGGTGTAGTCTATTGTAATTCCCATTCATCTACGGTGCACACGACTATGGCTATAGAGGCCAATTCGGGAGAGCACATGTCGACCGCAGTCAGGACAAACATAGACTTGGTTAGGTCTTGGATTCGGCCTTCTTGCAGCAACATATCCTTGATAGCTGGCCACAACCCCTCGCCATTCGGTTCTGTCTGCTGCAAGTTGTTCCCATTGCTCGTCTGGAATACCGCAGAATTTTAGATTTTCATGGTGAAAGTCTTTGAACCTCTTTCGTTGACCGCCACGCCTCCTTCTACCGCTTAGCAATTCACCATAAAGTGTACATTTAGGAAGGCGGTTATCATGCATACGATGAACGTGACCTACCCATCTTAGGCGTGCTCTTGAAATAAGCACCTCAATTGGAAGGCTGTTTGCTCTCCTGAGTACTTCCACGTTTGATATGTGATGGAACCAACGGATTTTCATCATACTTCTGAGGTGTCTTTGCTGAAAACGTTCTAATTCTTTCACATGACGACGGTAAGTGACCCAGCTTTCACATCCATATAGCAGTGTTGGAATGACAACTGCTCTGTAGACAGCAATTTTCGTTGACAAAGCAAGGTCGTGGTTGTCAAATATTCTCTCTCTAAGTCCCCAGAGTGCTCTAGATGCAGCGTTAATTCTATTGCGAATCTCGCTGTCCATGTTTGCTTTGTCATTAACAACGTTGCCTAAGTAATTGAACTGATCCACCACTTCAAGAGAATTTCCGTTAAGTGTAATGTCTATTTGGTTCATTTGATGAGGAGTTGACATAATCTTAGTCTTTCCAATGTTGATTTTAAGTCCCAAGGAATCATAGCTCTGGGCATACACATCTAAAAGTTCTTGAAGCTCTTCCGGCGTAGATGCTAAAAGTGCACAGTCATCGGCATACTGGAGATCACAAATTAATCGTGTGCGTGTCTTCGTGAAAGCTCTAAAGCGCCCTATGTTAAAGAGACCGCCATCAGAACGGTATCTGAGACCTATTCCTCTGACTGTCAGTTTGTTGTCAACAATAATTGTTAGAGCAGTGGTAAACAAATTAAAAAGTAGGGGTGCCAGGACACATCCCTGTTTAACTCCAGTGAGGGTTTGGAAAGGTTCGGTTGCCTCATTATTATACATAACCTGGGCGTTGTTGTTTGTATGTAGACTGCAACATACTTCCACAAATTTTCTAGGGATACCTAAGCAGAGCATAATTTTCCAGAGCACTTCCCTGTCCACCGAGTCAAACGCCTTGGTTAAATCAATGAAGGCCATGTGAATTTCTCCTTGATGTTCAAGTGAATGTGTGTGATGTTCTTGAAGCTGTTTAAGTGTGAAGATTAGATCCGATGTGCCTCGGTTTGGTCTAAAGCCACTCTGTGTTTCAGGAAGTAACTTTTCCATAAAGGTGTTAGCCTATTTGCCATCGCTTTAGTGAGTATCTTCCCTCCAACAGCCAAGAGAGCTATACCCCTGTAATTTCCACAGTCCGCAGCGCTCCCTTTGTTTTTGAAGAGGTTGATTAAAAGTGTATCACGAAACTCCTGTGGAGCTTGACCACTTTCCCACACGACATCAAACAGTTTTTTGAGGTAGGGTATGAGCTCTGACGAAACAGCTTTAAAGATCTCAGCTGGGAGTGAGTCGGCGCCGGGAGATTTGTTATTTTTTAGTTGCCCAATGGTGGTTAAGATCTCTTCCGTTGTTAGTGGTTTATCTAAGTCTTCGAAGGTGTCATATTGAGGGATAAGATTTATAATATCGTGATCGGCTTGACTTTGCTGGTTAAGAATATTTAGAGTAGTGTTCTTTCCATCGGGCTCTTATTTCCTGGTCTTCTTAATTGTAAGAAGTGATACAGTTTTGTTGTTTGTTTTGAGTGCTCCATCAAAATTACGTTTTTATAGTGGTTAAACCGCATTTTATATTATTTGTTCTATATCAAACTGCTTATAAAACATCCAACTCTTCAAATGACTCCAGGAAAATAGTGAAATAGTTGCCAGCATTTGACATCTTGCAAGTTTCTAATTGCAACCTCTGCATTTTTTTATAAACAAAAACTTATCAGGCCCGTGATAAAACAAACCCACAAAAACTAATCTTAACATTACTATCAATTTAATAGTACAGGTGAAGGCTTAAAATATTCGAACAATTTCTGATTAAAATAATGTACAGTCCTTGATACTAGCGGGAAAATGCCTAATAATACAAACTGTTCGAAATGTAATGGGAAATTTGACACAGACACCCTTGCTGTGTGTGATAAATGTAGCACAAGTTTATGCCAACAATGTGCAAAGCTTACTACCACAGAACTGAGAGCTGTTACTCTCAAGAAACGAACGATACTCTATTGGTGCTTAGACTGCCAGCCCACGCTGGCCTCCATTGCTAATCTCGACTCAAACTCTACATCAGTGTTAAAGCTAAGAAATGAAATTGTGAATATAGTGGAAGATCAAATGAAAACTTACCAAGCAGCCATTTCAAATAAGCTCGAAACTTTCATAAATGCTATTAAAGAATCCAATGTTGAACTAGTAAAATTACTAACGGAAAAGAATCCTGTTATCAAAAATTTAGCAATAGATAATACATGTAAGAAATCTAACATTGACTTCCAAAAAGACCTTCAACAACAAATTGATACTTTGGAAAGGAAGTTTAAAGCTCAAATTAGCTCATCACAATCTTATAGTAATGCTCTACAAAAAACAGAACAGAACGGTCAGGCAAAAGCCTTGAAATTAAACCAAAAAGGATCTGCAGATCAAATTTTAACAAGGCCAAAGAAACAATCTGAATCCGACATTCCCAAACTTAACAAAACAACAATAATGTAAGTAATAATGATCATCCAGAAAGTCCCAGAAATAGCAGCCATAGAGTAGATCAAATTGAGGATAATTTCATACAACAGAGGTATCAGAGGAAAGGTGCTAAGAAAAGGATTGGAAGAGGAATAGTAACACAGGAACAAAAAGACAATGACTTTGCAGGAGAAGATAGAAAAGTATGGCTATATATTAATAGAGTTAAAAGACATGTTACTCCTGATATGATTGTCAACTTTATCAAGAAAAAGGCTGCTTTCAAGGACGGGTCAGTGGAGGTAAGAGACCTATCATCAGATCCTAGGCGATTAAAATGTTTTGTGGTCACGGCTCCACTTCACAGGAAAGACGAGATGTATGAACCCAGCTTCTGGCGTCGGAATAAAAAGGTTCGATTTTAGTAAACACCGGGAATTCTTACAAAGCGGGGGCGATTTTTTATAGAGGAAGTTCCTAAAGTGGATAAACAATGCAAAAAATACAAAAGCCAAGGTGTGGCGAGTCCATGTCAATATAGTGCCAAAAAAACCAAGATAAGGTTAATGCATCTCAATGTACAGAGTCTTAAAAATAAATTGTTAGATGTAAATGTGCTACTGTCGGAGACTCTTCCTCAAATTTTTTGTACAACTGACCATTGGGCAAGGGAAGCTGAAATCGACAAGTTGGCATTGGATAATTACAACCTAATTAGCAGTAATTGTAGAAGTATATGGAGAGGTGGTGGAACAGCAATATATGCAGTAAAAGACATGGAAACCACAGCCGTTGATGGACCTATAATTTCAATTGAAAAACAAATAGAATATTCGTGTTGTAAATTTGACATTAACAAAAAAGTATGTTACTTAATTTGTATTTATAGGTCACCTTCAGGCGACATTGATAACTTTGTTAAAAATATATCTGATATTCTAGATCATTTATGTACAGCTTCGAGATATATCATAATATGCGGAGATTTTAATATTAATTTTGGGTTAAACAATAATGAAGCTAATTTAATAAGGCAGCTGTTCCTAAGTTATGGTCTCTATTCACATGTTACAGGCACAACCAGGCCGAATAATTCTAATGGAACTCAAATTGATAATATATTTAGCAATATTCCGGAAGACACTATTAATTCTTAAGTTTTCGAATCAGATATTTCAGATCATTTTAGTCAAATTCTTAACATCAATAACAACATATATGCTAAAATATCTTATGCTAGAAAAAGATTTTATACTGAATCAAGTATTGCTCGCTTTAAAGAAGCCCTAAGCTCTGAGAGGTGGCATGAGGTGTATCGCAGCCCAGATGTGAATACGAAGTATAAAATCTTTTATGACACTTTATTTATCAATTTGACATCTCCTTTCCATTAACTACAAGTAGAGCGAGGTCTTGTGAAAAGGGATGGATCTCTAATGAAAAAAAAAATTATTCTGCGTATGTAAGGGATTTATATATGCTATACAAACTAACAAATTGCAATAATGTTCTGATCAAATACAAACAGGAAAAAAGAGCTTACAAAAAATATTTATCAATTTATAAAAAATCAATTAATGATAGTAAAATATCGGCGTCAAACAATAAATCAAAAACAGTCTGGAGTATTTTCAATAACATGAAAAGGAACAACAAATTAGATAATAGCTTAACACTACTTGGAGAGAATAATACAATTATATCTGATCCTGAAGAAATTGCTGAATACTTTAGTAGTAATTTCACTGTACCAAATCAAAATAGTAGTGTCAACTACCATACAGTTAGAGAAAATATAAATTCTATATTCTTACAGCCCGCAACACGTAAGTTTATAATGTAATTACTCAATTACCACCTAAATATTCTTGCGGGATAGACGGCATTCCATCTTACATTCTTAAGAAAATAGCTAATCACATAAGTGATCCTATGACAGATATGATAAATGAGTGCTTAAGAACAGGTACCTTTCCGGATGACCTAAAAGTAGCAAAAGTAATCCCAATATACAAGAAAGGATCAAAACTAGATGCGAATAATTACAGACCAGTGTCACTCTTACCATCTCCATCAAAAGTCTTTGAAAGGATAATATACAACCGATTAACACCATTTCTAAAACAAAATAATATATTAGTAAAACAACAGTATGGTTTTAGAGCTGGAATGTCTACGGAATTGGCTATTTTCAATGCCATATCAAATGTTATCGAAAACATGGATGACAGGGAAACAGTAGCCGGATTGTATTTTGACCTTTCAAAGGCTTTTGATACCATTAATCACCAGCTACTTCTAAGGAAATTGGAAGGTTACGGAATCCGAGGAGTTTACCTTGAACTCATCAGGTCATATCTGTCTGGACGCTTGCAGACTGTGTGTATAAATAGTAATGGTTCTCATTATTATTCTAAATCAACAGAAATTACCCAAGGGGTACCCCAGGGATCCATTCTTGGACCAATTCTTTTTGTGCTATATGTAAACGACCTTGGTTCTAGTCTGAACATTGGTTCAGTATATCAATTTGCCGATGACACATCTGTGATAATGGCAGATCATAATATACCCGGACTATCGCGAGAGTTATCACATGTAGCAGACAAGATGGTGAACTGGTGTAATGACAACTTTCTTAAATTAAATACAGCAAAAACAGGCTTAATATTTTTCAATAAACCCAGACCACAAAATCCAACTGAATCGCTTTATGTTAAACTACGAAATACATCAGTAGAAAATCTAAATAGTATCAAGTTTTTAGGTGTTTATATAGACATCAATCTAAGTTGGAACATACATATTGAGAAACTTAACTCAAGGCTCAGTTCAATTTGTGGGGTGATACGTTGTCTAAGAGACCAGGTTTCGAACGACAGTCTAAGAGTTTACTATTTTTCTTACGTGCAATCAATTATTCAATATGGAATTACGTTTTGGGGGTCGTCACCTAACGCTGATAAAATATTCATAACTCAAAAGAGAATAATAAGATGTATCATGAAAGTCTGTACAAGAACTTCTTGTAAGCCTTTTTTTACTGAATTCGGAGTTTTAACTGTCCCTTCATTGTATTTTTTATCACTAGTAATGTTTGTTAAAAAAAACTTATTGCTATTTCCAACAAATAGTGAGTTTTACTCAAATGATATGTCGTTAATTACACGGCAGGCCAATGAAATTAGATTTCCTTTTCACAGAACCACGTTCTTTGAGAAAGGGCCATATTATGCAGCAATCAAGGCATATAGATCACTACCAGTGCTTATTAGAGACATCGCACATATAAAAAAATTTAGAGAATCTGTTATAAATTATCTAGAAGATAAATGTTTTTACTCATTTAATTGCTGGCGACAGCGAAATTTTAGCTATACACTATTTTTTATTAATGTTCGTTGTACTTGTTAGTTTGTAGTCTATATTTTATTTTATTATACACTTGATATGTTTTTTTATTATTCTTTATTGTAGAAGACCAAATTTTTGACGTTGCTGTGTCCTTTGTAGACCTTATAGCAATAAAGTACTTTACTTTACTTTACTTCTTTGAGGAGATTTCCATTTAAATCTTTAATAGGGCACATATTTTTCCGACTGGGGCCGTACACTGCTTTTACTCCTTGAAAGAATTTCTTGTAGTCGTGTGAATCGGCGTACCTTTGAATTTCTCTGGCATTGCTTGCCCACCACTCGTTCTTTATTCTTCTGATTTCGCGCTGCGTTTCATACTTAGATTGGGTAAAAGCTTCTGCTTTTGATGAGTCGTTGGGGTGGTTGATAGCGTTTTGGAAGGTAATATGTTTGCGGTCAAGAAGTTCTTGTATAAAAGCTTCATTATCATTGAACCAGTCCTCCTGTTTTTTACTTGCTGCAGTGCCAAGAATTTCCTCACTCGCACATTTTAAACTGTCTTTAATTTGTGTCCAGGTAGTAGCGACATCTACAGAATTGGTTTCTTCTAGTGCACTCTAATTCTCTTGAACTTTTTGCTTTAGCTGTTCGACGGTTTGTTGGTCACACAATTTACTAATACAGAGACGGGGTCTACGTTTTACTTGAGTTCTTTGGTGTTTGAGTCTCATAACAATTTTCATTTTAGAGACAACAGGACGATGATTGGTCCAACATTCGCTATCAATGCGCGCCTTTGTAATTTGGACGTCCTTGAGATGCTTCCTACGTACGATAACATAGTCCAGTAGATGCCAGTGACCTGATCTGGGGTGACGCCAGGTGCCTTTAAATTTATCCTTTTGTCGGAAAATGGTGTTTGTTATAACTAGATCATGTTCGGCGCATTTAGTTAGGAGTAGTTGACTGTTAGCGTTCATGTTGCCCAAACCGTTCTTGCCTATGATGCCTGGCCAGGTGTCTGCATCTCTCCCTACTCTAGCGTTAAAATCGCCAAGAATAACGACTCGTTCTGTTTTAGGTATTCTACAGAGGGTTTCTTCCAGCTGTTGATAGAAGCTTTCCTTGGTTTCGTGACTTGCATCCAGAGTGGGAGCGTAGGCGCTTATTAGATTTACCGCGTTGCCATCTGATAGCTTATAGCGTAGCAGCATTGGACGCTCGGATAGGCCTTGTGGTACTTGTGTTAAGTTGGATACAAGTTGATTCCGAACGGCAAATCTTACTCCATGTTGGCTTCTTGAATTAGTGGGAAGACCTTTCCAATAGAATTTCTGTGAGAGAGCCTTCCTCCAAAAATCGAGTTTCGCTGAGAGCTGCAACGTCAACATTGAGTCGGTGAAGTTCTCTATCTATTAGAGCAGTTCTTCTTTCAGGCCGATCGGTGCGAGTGCTGTCATTCAAAGTACGAACATTCCAAGCGCCGCAGATGAAAGAATTAGTTTTCTTGGATTTAACTTGTCGGTGTTTTTTCGACATTCGATGAGGTGTCCCTGTGGGCACCCTCCCCCGGAGATCCGATCGGGAGGGTATTTTACTTCCGGATGATTTTGTCCCACTTGAACGCTCCTTTTTTTTTTTAAGCCTTAATCGACTGAAAACGAAGCTGCATTTGAAGTTTTAGCTGGAGCAGGTATGCAACTGACCAGCTCGGTTGCGGAAGGCGAGTGGTGTGGTCCCATGGCACAGAAGGAGACTGCGATGATGGGGTAACCAAACGATTCCAATGGATATGGATATAGGTGCTTTAAGGCGAGAATATCCAAGAGAGAGAGAAAGAGTGGTCCGATTGGGAAATATTTGCTGTTTTTGGCCATAACTTTCTATTCTAAAACACATATTGCAAACAAACTATAAGACCACTAAGTGGAACTATAACAAGGGTAGTGTTAGAAATTTTCATTCAATAATTTCAAACATATGCGAAATAGTTAGATTTAAATTTAGGAAATACGGAAATTGACATGATTTTTAAAATTAAATCTAACTATTTCGCAAACAACTGTAATTATTGAGTGAAAATTTACAACACTACTCTTGTTATAGTTCTACTTAGGTAGTCTTATAGTTTGTTTGCATTATGTGTGTTAGAATAAAAAGTTATGATCAAAAACAGTAAATATTTCCTTATAGGACCTTTCTCTCTTGGACATTCTCACCTTAAGTAGTACTAGTTCAGATAGGACGGAAAATTATTGATAATAAAATTACCCCTGTTCTCAGTACTAAATCATCAATGCCGATTAAATGCCATTTTTTTATCTACATGTAACTGTAAACAAGGTTTATTGATTATTATATTTCGAAACTCCTAAACTATTTCAGCAAAATTTTATAGGTTGTAGTGGTCTGCAATGCTCCTGTACGAAGAAGACATTACCATGCATCGGATCCTACAAGTGTATGGGACAATAACCATGTTGTAAAAACCCCAACACTAAGGAAACTCGTCTTACTTCCGAAATAGTTTAAGAGTCCTCGGATTCAGATTGAACAAGAATAATATAACTTGAGCAAACATATTATTTGAATTTTTTATATATTTGTTCAATATTCCATAATATAATTTTCACATTTTTGTATGTTATTTTTTAGGTATAATTGCTATTTGCTATATTTCCAATTTTAATTATCTCCTAATGATACTGTCTTGATTGGCGATACGTTCGTCAGTACCTATATTATATATTATTTTTGTGTCTGTAGAATCTTATCAAATGTTACAATACTCCACATTGTGTATAGTTATTTTCATAAAATATTTCATATTTTTTATGTTTACAGAGCAATTTTTTTTAAACAATAGGGTGCCTTCACTAGCAGCACTAACTAACTGTTAAAACTTCGTTCAAATCAAACGTGTCCTTCTCAAGTTATCATGCTTACAAGAAACGTGAGGGACGGACAGACAGACACTTCAAAAGTTGCTTACTTTGATCACTAACATAATGATATGAATTTTTTTTCTCCACGAGTGATATATACAGTTTTAGAAATGCCGATCAAATGCATTATACTCCCCTGCGAAAACTCGAAACGTATAATAAAATGTAATAATTTTAATGATTTGTTCAAATAAACTACATAACATTATGTGTGTTTATACAAGCTCAGTTTCTATTATTCACATAACAGTCAAATGAACAATTATTTATTGCGAGAACAGGCGATACTGTGCCTTAAAATACCTCGTGCAGCTCAAATACAAATGATAGTCAACCTTAAAAGATCTTGTGCGGGTGCTCTTAAAAAAGTTATTGAAAAATTAGAGCGATCGAAACAAAAAAGTAAAAAAGGCTTAGCATCCTGAAATTTCAATTTATAACGTTATTAATGAGTACTTTTGATCATGTTAAGAATAAAGTAGCTAGAGCGGTGGTAAAAGAAAACGTTGCCTATGCAATAAGATGCTTTTCACCAGCGCACTTAAAACGTAAACTTCGTCCATTTAACTCTATGCTTTGGGAATTGTATAATATTTTTTTCTAATGTTCCCGTTGCTCTTAGGCATATCGTGCTTTAACACAATAATTTTCGTGTTTTGTAGTTTAAAATAGGAGAAGAATTTTTAGGGTGTTTTTCACATTTCATCCCCTGTAGCCACCGGACAGGACGACATGTTGACGACCTACGACCTTCAGATTTTGATGTTTTATAAGCTAAGGAATCATTTGAAATAGGTTTCAGCTGTTAATATCGAAGTGAAAACAGAAATCATTTATAAAGGACTTTGAAGCTGTCGTGGCCTATACTATTATGTGTTATTTACATTTTTTTAAAGGATTCTATAACCCGTTAGTTCCATATTAAAGGAATAATATTTTTCTATAGTTTTACTTTCATAAAATATTATAAATCGAGATTACAGAAATTTTCTGATAGAAGCCGCTGAGTATTGTTGAAACTTACCTGTGTAATAATGCCATGAATGTGAACAGATTTCCTATACTTTTATGCATTGAGTGCGTATTCATTGTTTCATATAAAAGAAAAGTTCCCAAGTTCTTACCTGTTTTGCGACTTGGAAATTCACGATCAAGAAATTTAAGGGCCCAAAAACAGTAATTTACCTAAACAAGAACAAAATAAACTGCGTTGTCTTAAAGCTAAGAAAATATACTATGGAAAATTACATTTTAGCTTTTTTCTTGGGAAACTTTCTATATTGCAAATAAAAATTCATAAAATAGTATAATAATTGAATTTTACTAAATTATTTAATTGCAAATACCGGACGTAAAATACTAAAACTACATTTAAGTTGAAATATAACATATTTTATGGATACTCAAATACGCTTACAAGAAGCAATTTAAAAAACGCATTTCTTTGCTCATATTTGTTCTCTGGTAAATATTCCAAGTACTAGTAGCGTAATTCCTGTTCAAGCGCATAATTTTTGTCAATGAACCAAAAAACTAGCCTTTCGTAGTATAGAGGAAATGAATCATGCATGATGTAGACGAAATTTTATTTGTATGGGCAGTCCCCAACCTGGTATACTGTAATTTTTTAAACCTGATACATCTTTAGGATATTTTAATAATGCCCATTCCGACACAACGCTACGCAGGTATATTTCTGTTGTGTTGAATTTATCCCGACATTCATCGCGATGTTGCCGATATTTGGAGGTGATATCGTACCCTGTGTGATCTAAAGAGCAACATATATAGCCGGAGGTGACATCGTATTGGCTGTTGTACAAATGAAAACGACAGCAGCGCCATTGATATACAGTTGAACTAAAAATTTAATTTGCGGATATAAAGGTGTCTTTTCACCTCCACACTAAAATTTAAACATAGGTTTCTAATATCATCTAAATGCTTGTAAAATTGAAAACTGTGCAAAACGTTGCCACCTCCGAAAACAGAAATGGCAACGTTATATATGAGGTGACAACATATAGTCAGTATCTGTTTTGGAGGTAGCAAAGTATCTTACGTACATATATATATATATATATATATATATATATATATATATATATATATATATATATATATATATATATAAAATTGTAACAATAGGCCGAAGGACCTTGGTCAGTAGCCTATTGAATCAATTGTTGATTCAATAAAGTTCATTTATTATTTATTGAATTTTCGCATCCACAAAGTTTGTTTCACGGCATACATTTGCCAAATGTACCGGCAGATTTTGATTTCTTCTCATGATAGGGATTGCCAAAGAATTATTTGGAGGTTTTCGCCCTCCCAGCCTATTCAACATTTTAAATTACGTACCGTTACTTATGGTTTAGCTCCTTCTTCATTTATTGCTATTCGAACTTTACACCAACTTGCTCATGAAGATGGAGGGGATTTTCCAGCAGCAGCTCGAGTTATTCAGAATGACATTTACATTGATGAAGTAGTTACAGGACATTCTTCTCTTTCCGAAGCGATTAATCTTCGGGATGAATTAATTTTTTTGTTAAAACGCGGATGTTTTGAATTACACAAGTGGTCGTCTAATGACCCTTCTTTATTGTCAGGTTTTCCTCAATCGCACCTTTCTATGAATCCTTTATCATTTAATCCGGAATCGGACTCATTGATGGTTTTGGGTTTGCAATGGAGTCTTCTTCAAGACAATTTCTTTTTCCATATAGAACCGTTAGATCGCAGTTAAAAACGTAATATTCTTTGCAAGAGTTTATGATCTGCTAGGAATTATCGCACCATTGACTTTTTTACGAAATGTCTCATTCAACGCATGTGGATATTAGGGGTTCAATGGGATGACCCCCTTACTGAGGATATTTTCAGAGCTTGGAATCAATACAAATCTGAGTTGCTGCTTCTGTCTCAAGTTAGGTTGCCGCACCGCTTAATAACTGATAATTACGCTTCCCTTGAATACATGGTTTCCCTGACGCTACTTGTGGGGGATATGCAGGGGTAGTACATTTTCGAGTTTCTGATGAATTCGGTAATTTTTCGACATTTTCTGTATGTGCCAAATCCAAAGTCGCACCTATAAAACGCGTTTCTATTCCTCGTCTAGAGCTTTGCGCTGCCTTATTGTTATCCAAATTGATCACTTCTGTGTCTTGACATTTTTGAGTCTAAACTAAAATTTGATAGATTTTTGCCTGGTCAGATTCAGAGATTACTATGGCGTGAATCAAATCGTCGCCTCATCGTTGGAAGACGTTTGTTGCCAATCGGGTGTCTTTGATTCAAGACAAAATACCTACTTTTTGTTGGTATTACATTGTATCGCAAAACAATCCCGCTTCACGAGGACTTTTTCCCTCAGAATTGATTAACCATCAGCTGTGGTTTCAAGGACCGGCCTTTTTACACACTCCTTATTCTCATTGGTCTATTACTCCCCAATTTATGCCTTCTCCAAAAATTCACGGAGAAGAACGCATATCTGCTCTTGTTGCTCTCATCGACAATAATTTGTTAGATGATCTTCTAAATCGTTATTCTTCCTTCGCCTTTCTCCAACGTATTTTGGCATATGTTCTAAGATTTAAATTTAACATTTCTAAGGCCACGACAAAACGACCCGGACCTCTAACTTCCTCTGAACTTTCAGCCGCTTTATTCATGCTTGTTAAACACACACAAGCATTAACCTTTTCGCAGAAGTTAGAAAGTAAATTGTTCTCAAAATCTTTGAAGAAACTGAATGCTCTCATAGATAAAGGAATTTAGGGAATTAAGTTGGGATACAATTAAATTACTCGCATTTGTTGTACGATAAAAAACATCCTATTTTATTACCTCGTTCTTCGAGACTGACCAAGTTGTTAATCGACTATTTTCATAAAAAGTTTCTTCATGCTGGCTTATGCACCACCCAGTTTTTACTGTCCCAGAAATTCTGGATATTGTCTCCCAGGCGAGCTATTCGGTCTGTTCTGTCTAAATGTGTTAAATGTTTCCGCACCCAGCCTAAACCTTTTCAACCTCCCATGGGAAATTTGTCCTTGAGTCGCATTTCTAAAATAAAGCCATTTTCACACTCAGCGGTCGATTACGCTGGCCCCATTTTAATAACTATGAATCACCATCGCGAATCTAAGTCTATTAAAGCTTATATTTTTGTTTGTTGTGAGACAAAAGCCGTTCACATAGAATTGGCTTCCAATCTGTCAACGGAGGCCTTTTTATCATCCCTTCGCCGATTTGTCGCACGAAGGGGACGATGTTCGCACATCTATTCTGATTGTGGCACTAATTTTGTGGGTGCTGCCAATCACTTAGATAAGATGATAGAGCAAACCGTCACAAGTGAAGCCATTCAGTGGCATTTTAATCCCCCTTCCGCTCCGTATTTTGGAGGTTTATGGGAAAGTGGTGTGAAGTCCGTGAAAACTCACCTTCACTGCGTTATTGGTGATCAACTCCTTTCATATGAGGAATTATATACTGTTTTGGTGCAAATTGAAGCCATTTTGAATTCGCTCCACTTAGTTCGAACACTAACGACCTCGCAGTTTTAACGCCAGGTCATTTTCTAACCCTGGAGTCCCTTTGCTGTATTCCAGACGAACATAATATTACTGACGCTCCCATAAATCATCTATCACGATGGCAACTTTTACAATGTTTACACCACCATTTTTGGAAACGCTGGAACCGCGAATACTTGCACACTTTACACCAAAGAAGTAAATTGTATTCATCTAACTCCCCTGTAATAACTGGTATACTTGTGTTGATAAAAAATAATCTCACGTCACCTTTACAATGAGACATGGGACGAATTATAGAATTACATCCTGATGGAGACGGCGTAGCTCGTGTGGCAACGGTAAAAACTGCTAATGGGACTGTAAAACGGCCCTTAGTTAAATTGTGTCCATTTCCAGTGGACTAATGTGTATATAATATATTTTAGTTATTTAAGTTAGTTTACTTGTTAATTTCATGGTTTTTTTTTAAATAATTTCTAACTTTTTCAATTTTATAAAATGCTTGATTTTATACGCATTTGCGCGGGGGAGAATGTTCGTGTATTATTATTAATATTATTTCAAACGGTTGATAGCGCGAACACTGAAAAAAACCGTTTTTTTTGTACACCTCGGTGTGATGAAGCCGCCGAGGAGAGACATTCGCATCATACGCTGTTAATTGTAAAAATCGAAGTTAAAACCTTGCTTATAATAGTAATTATTTCAATCATAATATCAATATCGCGTTTAAACATTGTGCTGATGAACATTGCCGCCCCTCGAGTTAGTGCGGGGAATAGTTATTGAACTTTAAATTAAATATTCTGTGTATATGGGGAAAACCTTGGCCCAAGAACCCTGAGAAGAAGCCAGGGTGGTGTGGAAGACGAGGATTTATTGACGACAACCGGTATCGTAAGTTGTCTATATTTTTTTTTCTGGTGTTTTTTCATATCGATATTGACATTTTTAATAATAATCTGTTTTATGCTGTAAATACAGTGCATTCTTGTGCTCACAGCATAACGGTTATTGGAGCCGTAACACTATATGAAATGGCAAAACTGGTTCAATTATTTTTCCAAAAGTCAAATTTTATGAAAATAAAACCACTGAATTGGTATTTTCTAGGATACCTTTTTCTTCTTATGAAACATCTACTCCAATTAATTTTATAGAAATCATTAGTAAATAGGACAAGGGATACACATCTCGGTAGGTATATTAAAAAAAATTCTAATAGCTCTTGGCAGATTTCACCAACAAGTGCAATCATAGTTCATTCAACCAAATGTGTCATTATTTATTATATAAAAAAATTATTTATTTTTGTATGCATTTCGAGATGACTAGAGCATCCTGTAGACCAAAAATATTCGTTTATAAAATGGTAAATTATAATATATTTAAGAATGACGAAATGCTACATATATAGTTACTTATTAGCTGTTAAAGTAACAGTATTTAAAAAATAAGATAGACGTGCCACGTACACCATTTTTCCACAGTTACATTAGGTACCATATACTTAGATATGTTTAAAAAAAACATGCAATGTATAAACAATAAATGCATGAACGTATTCCTATGTGGCAATATAGCTAGAATATGTTTCATATCTAAACTCGCATCTAAACTAACTTCAAGTAGATATTTAATGTTATCCAACCAACATTATGAACACACAAAATTATAAGACAAATAATTAATAATAGTAATAATAATAGACTTTATTGAATCAATCAAATATAAACCAGGCGAAGTTTAGCAATTGCTACTCTTACACTTAACCTGGCTTATAATAAACAGAACATATTTTTCAATACATGGATGTGTGTATATTGGAAAAAGAAGAAAACTTAAATTTAAATTCAAATCGAATAAGAAGGGTAAATTACATAAAACATATCAGTTAATAAGTGAAGTTTGCATTATTTACAATACTTATTATATCTATTCAAATTTAGCAGATTGGTTTTATTTAAATTACACTACTTAGTTTAATGTTAAGATGAGCTTTAAACGAATACTTTGGTAAGTGGGCAAAATCTTTGATAGTGGAGTTGTAAAGCTTAACAGCCAAATAAGAAAAACATTTTTGAAATATGGCTGACGAGTAACGTGGGATATGTAGATTAAGTTTATATCTTAGATTTAATCCATGCGAATCAGATCTTTTTAATAATTTTTTAAAAAGGGATAGAGGTAATTGATCATTGATAATTTTATAAATCAAATTACAGTAAATAAGTTTTCGCCTAGTTGCCATATTCATCCAATATAATTCCGAATTATTATTATTAATTACCCCGGGTGTAATGGGGTAGTGAAGCGCAAGTTATAGCCTCTCCTACTCAATTGTTAACCTCACCTTCGCGATGAGTTCAATTTGAACTTGGTGCACCCTGTTTTCACTAACGAGGCTCCAACGACCGAGTAAGGGCGGAATAACCCTTACCTTTTGCCGTGAGCACATCCACCTTCTCACGAAGAGTGCGGTAAAAATAACCGCACACAAAGGTTGCTTTTGGAATCGTTTGGTTACCTCATCGTCGCAGTCTCCTTCTGTGCCATGGGACCACACCACTCGCCTTCCGCAACCGAGCTGGTCAGTTGCATACCTGGTCCAGCTAAAACTTCAAATGCAGCTTCGTTTTCAGTCGATTAAGGCTTAAAAAAAAAAAAATTATGGAGCGTTCAAGTGGGACAAAATCATCCGGAGGTAAAATACCCTCCCGATCGGATATCCGGGGGAGGGTGCCCACAGAGACACCTCATCGAATGTCGAAAAAACACCGACAAGTTAAATCCAAGAAAACTAATTCTTTCATCTACGGCGCTTGGAATGTTCGTACTTTGAACGACAGCACTCGCACCGACCGGCCTGAAAGAAGAACTGCTCTAATAGATAGAGAACTTCACCGACTCAATGTTGACGTTGCAGCTCTCAGCGAAACTCGATTTTTGGAGGAAGGCTCTCTCACAGAAAAGTACTACACCTTCTATTGAAAAGGTCTTCCCACCAATTCAAGAAGACAACATGGAGTACGATTTGCCGTTCGGAATCAACTTGTATCCAACTTAACACAAGTACCACAAGGCCTATCCGAGCGTCTAATGCTGCTACGCTATAAGCTATCAGATGGCAACGTGGTAAATCTAATAAGCGCCTACTCTGGATGCAAGTCACGAAACCAAGGAAAGCTTCTATCAACAGCTGGAAGAAACCCTCTGTAGAATACCTAAAACAGAACGAGTCGTTATTCTTGGCGATTTTAACGCTAGAGTAGGGAGAGATGCAGACACCTGGCCAGGCATCATAGGCAAGAACGGTTTGGGCAACATGAACGCTAACGGTCAACTACACCTAACTAAATGCGCCGAACATGATCTAGTTATAACAAACACCATTTTCCGACAAAAGGATAAATTTAAAGGCACCTGGCGTCACCCCAGATCAGGTCTCTAAAATGGAAATTGTTATGAGACCCAAACACCGAAGAACTTAAGTAAAAGGTAGACTCCGTCTCTGTATTAGTAAATTGCGTGACCAACAAACCGTCGAACAGCTAAAGCAAAAAGTTCAAGAGAATTTGAGTGCACTAGAAGAAACCAATTCTGTAGATGTCGCTGCTACCTGGACACAAATTAAAGACAGTTTAAAAAGTGCGAGTGAGGAAATTCTTGGCACTGCAGCAAGTAAAAAACAGGAGGACCGGTTCAATGATAATGAAGCTTTTATACAAGAACTTCTTGACCGCAAACATATTGCCTTCCAAAACGCTATCAACCACCCCAACGACTCATCAAAAGCAGAAGCTTTTACCCAATCTAAGTATGAAACGCAACGCGAAATGAGAAGAATAAAGAACGAGTGGTGGGCAAGCAAGGCTAGAGAAATTCAAAGGTACGCCGATTCACACGACTACAGGAATTTCTTTCAAGGAGTAAAAGCAGTGTACGGCCCCAGTCGGAAAAATATATGCCCTATTAAAGATTTAAATGGAAATCTCCTCAAAGAAGACCAGGAAATAAGAGCCCGATGGAAAGAACACTACTCTAACATTCTTAACCAGCAAAGTCAAGCCGATCACGATATTGTTATGTGCTGCCCTCTAACAAGGAAAGATGTGATTAAGTTCATGTTCAAAGTTTTCCTCAGAAGCTTAGTTACTTCCCTGACTAGTAGGGTGGCGCCGTCTATGAGCCAATTGACGAACAATCATCTATTACATGGTAGAAAACTATGGAGAATTCTAGAAAAGAGTTCTAGAAGGATTCCAAGTGTGTATATAAAGAGGTGACTCCAGCAGATGGGGGGACAGTTCAGTTGAGTGAAGTATGCAGTTCAGTGAAGTAAACAAGAGAGTTTTTAGGTTAGACAAGAGTTGACAAGTTTAAGAAGAAAAGTAAAGTGCTTAGTGTTTTAAAAGTAGTGAAATTATATTAGATTAAGTTATTATTAGTTGTGTGATTTTTAAGTATTTGCTAGTGTAATTTTAGTGATTAAATAAATCAGTGGTTTGTGAAAATTCTTGTTGCAAGTTATTTGGAATCCACAAAGTGTTTACTGAAAATTTGTAAGCGCGTAACAATTGGTGTCGGAAGCGGAATTGCAACAGAATTTCTGAAGAATTCGACGAAGTTCCATAGTGTTCTATTCGGAAACCACTGGAGATAGTGCAGTGAGTCGAACTGGAAAGAAATATAGACTTTAAATAAGACTTGTTAGTGTTGTTCGTTAAGTTTTGAATGGAAACAAGAAGCATGGCTGCTGAAAAACAAATGCAAGACATGTTCGAGCAATTTAGAAAAATGATGCTAGAAGAGCAAGAGAAACGACGTCAAGAAGATAAAGAAGAACAAGAAAAACGACGTCTAGAAGAGAAAGAAGAACAAGAAAAGCGACGTCTAGAAGAGAAAGCAGAACAAGAAAAACAACGTCTAGAAGAGAAAAAAGAACAAGAAAGAAAACGTCAGGAAGAAAAAGATGAACTAAGAAAAATGATGCTAGATCAGGAAGAGCGACGTGAAGAAGAATTAAGGAAAATTATACAGGGGCAACAAGATGTTATCCTTTCAGCCACTGAAGACCTCAAAAGCAAAATTGAAGAGGATATAGGTAACATAAAGTCTGAAGTAAGTGAAATCAAAGGAAAAGTTACTGGCGTCGAAGAAAAAGTTACTGGTGTCGAAGAAAAAGTTACGGGCGTCGAAGGGAAAGTTACCGATATAGAAGGAAAATTTCGTGCAGTTGAAGGAGAGGTAGAGCGACTTAAACGACTGTTAAGAGAACAAGGAGGCCAGCTGGTATTATCATCGTCAGGTCCTCGATTACAACCGCCTTCCTTTGATGGTCAAACCTCTTGGTCAACCTATAAAAGACAATTTGAGGCAGCGGCATACGCAAACAATTGGAGTAATGAAGACAAAGCTATGGCATTGGTGCTAGCATTAAGGGGCCAAGCCTCAGAGTTGCTTCAGAGTATCCCAGTGACGCAGCCAACGGGATTTTAAAGTTTTGGAAGCTGCACTAGATCTAAGATATGGCGACCAACACCTCGCCCAAGTATACAGGACTCAGCTCAAATCACGCACACAAAAGGCTGGGGAAAGTTTACAAGATTTTGAAGCAGCTGTTGAGCGACTGACATACCTGGCTTACCCAGATGCACCCAAAGAATTCCAGGAACAATTAACAGTTGGTACTTTCATCGATGGCATAAGAGATGAGGAGATCAGGCGAGTCCTTAGATTATCCCGAGATAAGACTGGTAGTGAAGCCTTGATCCATGCCCTCGAGGTTGAAGCCGCTTACAAAGAGACTGCACGTCCGAGAGTACGAACCATGAAGGTAGAAGAAGAGGACCGTTTAGAAAAATCAAATATGGAATCTTTGATGGCTGATATGCACAAAATGATAAGCCAGTTGATGACCAAACCAGATGCTCCAAGGAAGCAGGAAAGAGAGCAGAACGACGAACAGCCAAGGAAAGTGATTCGTTGTTATAAGTGCGGCAAACCAGGGCATATTAAGCGGAACTGTCGGCAGCGGAGCCCTGAGAGAGTAAATGCCACAACGACTGAAGGGCCGCAGGAAAACTAAAGATAGCCAGCACCTTGGGGGCTGTGCTGGCTGGTGAACACGGTGCCCCCAGAGAGATACGGGTTTCCCAGATTAGAAGAGTCCCGAGTAGTCTGCTGTTGGATGGCTATGTAAACAATTGGAGATGTATCTTCACTATCGACACAGGTGCCACGTCATCAATAGTGTGACCCGGATTTTTATCAGGAATAAAAGTTGATAAAAGCCAAAATGGATTGGTCGTTCGAACAGCCACAGGAGACAGGGTAAGGGTTCATGGAGAAGTTGACCTAGATCTGCAGTTTGGACGCCTGTGCTTTAGTCATAGGGTTATTGTGGCTGACATCACTGATGATTTCATTTTGGGGCTGGATGTTATGGGAGTACAAGATCAATTTGTACTTGACGTGGTAGAACGAGTCCTAAAGATTGGAAATGAAGAATTTATTTTGTCAACAGCAAATGACCGATTTCAAAAAGTGAGGCTACTGACGGCTCAGACAATCAAGATTCCTGCTCGTTCTGAACAAATAATCGAGGCCATTCTGGAAGGAAACTCTGGTGGATACCGTGTTGGCCTTGTTGAAAAAGATGATTCAATTAAGACAGAAAACGTAATCTTAGCAAGAACTCTAACCCAGACAAAAGACAAAATTCCAATTAGAGTGGCTAATTTAAATTCCCACTCAGTGACTTTCAAGGAAGGCGAGGCAATAGGATCCTACGAACCAGTCCAGTGGATAGCAAGGTGCGAGGAACAAGGGGAGAAATGTTCGTCAACCAGCATAGACAGGGAAGTTGTGACTTTGTTGAGTTCCCAGTTTGAACACCTATCTGAGGATGAACGTAGAGAGGCAATCAAGTTTTTGGAGAAAGAAAGTGCGGTATTTGCCAAAAGCACAGACATCCTCACGAAAACTGATATAGTACAGCATCGGATAGACACTGGTGATTCAGCCGCAATCCGCCAACAACCTAGGAGGTTGCCACTAGCTAAACAGGAAGAAGCTGCTGCGATGGTTCAAAAGATGCTACAAGATGGAGTAATTGAGGAATCAACCAGTCCCTGGTCATCACCGGTAGTTTTAGTTGCCAAGAAGGACGGAACTTTGAGATTTTGTGTCGACTACCGGAAGCTGAATGATGTTACGAAGAAAGACAGCTATCCACTACCACGAATTGACGATACATTAAGTACGCTGGCAGGGTCACGATGGTTTTCAACTCTAGACCTTCGAAGTGGGTATTGGCAGGTGGGACTTCACCCTGACGACAAGGAAAAGACTGCCTTCTCAACAGGTAGTGGTTTATATCAATTCACCGTGATGCCTTTTGGACTTTGCAATGCGCCAGCTACTTTTGAAAGATTGATGGAATTTGTACTCCGAGGACTAACTTGGAAGACGTGCTTAGTTTATCTTGATGACGTAATGGTTATGGGACGAAACTTCAGGGAACATTTGGAAAATCTTCAAGAAGTATTTGGGAGAATCAGAAATGCACACCTAAAGTTGAATCCAAAGAAGTGTCTGCTATTCCAAAAAGAAGTGAAATTCCTTGGACATGTCGTATCTTCGGAGGGAATACAGACAGACCCGGACAAGATCTCTGCCGTGCGTGATTGGCCAAGACCTTCAAATGTACACGAATTACGAAGCTTTCTTGGCCTCTGCACTTACTATAGACGTTTTGTGGAAGGATTTGCGGATATAGCAAAGCCACTACACCAGCTAACGGAGGAGAAAGTTAAATATCAGTGGACACCGGAGTGTGAAACATCATGGAAGAAGCTGAAAGCAGCGTTATGCAGTAGTCCTGTGCTAGCATATCCCCAACAAAAGGGCCTCTATATTCTTGACACGGATGCTAGCAACTCCGCAATTGGATGTGTACTATCTCAAGTCCAAAATGGAGAGGAAAAAGTAATCGAGTATTTCAGTAAGGTACTGTCCAAACCAGAGAGGAATTATTGTGTAACAAGGAAGGAACTATTGGCCATTGTTAAGTCCGTGGACCATTTTCACAAGTACCTCTATGGTCAACATTTCAAAATCAGGACTGACCATGCTGCATTAAAATGGCTACTGCAGCTGAAAACCCCAGAAGGTCAACTGGCTCGCTGGATAGAAAGACTGCAGCAATATGACCTCACAATCGAACACCGACCTGGAAAGTCTCATAAAAATGCAGATGCTCTGTCAAGAAGACCGTGCAAAGATGACTGCAAGCACTGCTATCGGGTTGAAAAAGCACAGGGCACGGTAATAGTAAACACAGTTCAGGTAGATGTTCCAGATGATTGGACAAAGGAAGTTCTAAGACGAGAATAAATGGATGACAGCGTAATTGGTCCTATATTAAGGGCAAAAGAAAAAGGAACGCGACCGGAATGGAAGGATGTTTCGGACAAAAGTGTGGAGGCATTGTGGGCACAATGGGACTCCCTTAAGGTTGTAGATGGACTATTAAAGAGAGCATGGGAAAGTCCAGATGGGAAGGAAGTTACCATGCGTCTAGTGATACCCAGCTGTCGGATCCCAAAAGTACTTCAGGAAATACATGACGGAGTGTCCGGGGGACATTTTGGTATGAATAAGACATTGGCTAAAGTACGGGAACGATTTTATTGGATAAATAGCCGTCAAGATGTGGAAGCTTGGTGCCGCAAATGCAAGGCTTGTGCAGCTACCAAAGGGCCACAGACGAAGAGCAGGGGCCAAATGAAGCAATATAACGTCGGAGCTCCTTTTGAGAGGATTGCTATAGATGTAGCGGGCCCATTCCCAGTGACAGATGATGGGAATAAATACATCCTGGTCGCTATGGACTATTTTAGTAAATGGCCGGAAGCCTATGCCATTCCGAATCAGGAAGCAGTTACTGTTGCTCGAGTTTTGGTGGATAACCTTGTATGCCGATTTGGTGTACCCCTGGAGCTACATTCCGATCAAGGGAGAAACTTTGAGTCGGGGGTATTTCAGAAAATTTGTGAGTTGCTGGGCATTCACAAGACTCGGACAACCCCTCTTCATCCCCAGTCAGATGGAATGGTGGAACGACATAATAAAACCATGAAGGAACATCTTTCTAAGGTGGTTCACAAGAACCAGCGAGATTGGGATCGACATATACCATTTTTCTTAATGGCATACAGGGCTGCCATTCATGAGACGACTAAACAGACACCGGCTCGTGTAATATTTGGGCACGAGATCAGACTGCCATGTGATTTGATGTTTGGTACACCAGATAAGAAGCCACTGTCCGTGGATGACTACGCAGACGAAGTTAGTCAACAGCTGAGGAATGTCCACGAATTGGTTCGAAACCAAGTTAGCATAGCTAGTGACAGAATGAAGGCTCGCTATGACCGGAAGGGGACATCAGCAGGATTCAAGGAGGGCGATCTGGTTTGGCTATATAACCCACAGCGAAAGAAGGGAAAATCTCCGAAGCTTCACCCACCCTGGGAAGGACCGTATTCAGTCATCACTCGGATCAATGACGTTGTTTACCGAATTCAACGTAGTAAGAAGTCCAAGATGAAGATCGTGCACTTGGATAGGTTGGCGAAGTATGAAGTATGTTGGGGAATCTGAATTGCCTGACCGGGACGTTCAGGCTTAAGGAGGGGGCAGTGTTATGTGCTGCCCTCTAACAAGGAAAGATGTGATTAAGTTCATGTTCAAAGTTTTCCTCAGAAGCTTAGTTACTTCCCTGACTAGTAGGGTGGCGCCGTCTATGAGCCAATTGACGAACAATCATCTATTACATGGTAGAAAACTATGGAGAATTCTAGAAAAGAGTTCTAGAAGGATTCCAAGTGTGTATATAAAGAGGTGACTCCAGCAGATGGAGGAACAGTTCAGTTGAGTGAAGTATGCAGTTCAGTGAAGTAAACAAGAGAGTTTTTAGGTTAGACAAGAGTTGACAAGTTTAAGAAGAAAAGTAAAGTGCTTAGTGTTTTAAAAGTAGTGAAATTATATTAGATTAAGTTATTATTAGTTGTGTGATTTTTAAGTATTTGCTAGTGTAATTTTAGTGATTAAATAAATCAGTGGTTTGTGAAAATTCTTGTTGCAAGTTATTTGGAATCCACAAAGTGTTTACTGAAAATTTGTAAGCGCGTAACAATATTATAAATCTTATCCCTCAATATGACACCTTCGAAGACTTAGATAAACCACTAACAACGGAAGAGATCTTAACCGCCATTGGGCAGCTAAAAAATAACAAATCTCCTGGCGCCGACGCACTCCCAGCTGAGATCTTTAAAGCTGTGTCGTCAGAGCTCATACCCTACCTCAAAAAACTGTTTGATGTCGTGTGGGAAAGTGGTCAAGCTCCGCAGGAGTTTCGTGATACACTTTTAATCAACCTCTTCAAAAACAAAGGGAGCGCTGAGGACTGTGGAAATTACAGGGGTATAGCTCTCCTGGCTATTGGAGGGACACTTAAACAGCTTCAAGAAAAAGCACTCGAACATCAAGGAGAAATTCACATGGCCTTCATTGATTTAACCAAGGCGTTTGACTCGGTGGACAGGGAAGTGCTCTGGAAAATTATGTTCCGCTTAGGTATCCCTAGAAAATTTGTGAAAGTATGTCGCAGTCTACATACAAACAACAACGCCCAGGTTATGTATAATAATGAGGCAACCGAACCTTTCCAAACCCCCACTGGAGTTAGGCAGGGATGTGTCCTGGCGCCCCTACTCTTTAATTTGTTCACCACTGCTCTAACAATTATTGTTGACAACAAACTGACAGTCAGAGGAATAGATCTCAGATACCGTTTTGATGGCGGTCTCTTTAACATAGGGCGCTTTAGAGCTTTCACAAAGACACTCACACGATTCATTTGTGATCTCCAGTATGCGGATGACTGTGCACTTTTAGCCTCTACGCCAGAAGAGCTTCAAGAACTTTTAGATGTGTATGCCCAGAGCTATGATTCCTTGGAGCTTAAAATCAACATTGGAAAGACTAAGGTTATGTCAACTCCTCATCAAGTGAACCAAATAGACATTACACTTAACGGAAATTCTCTTGAAATGGTGGATCAGTTCAATTACTTAGGCAACATTGTTAATGACAAAGCAAACATGGACAGCGAGATTCGCAATAGAATTAACGCTGCATCTAGAGCACTCTGGGGACTTAGAGAGAGAGTATTTGACAACCACGACCTTGCTTTGTCAACGAAAATGGCTGTCTACAGAGCAGTTGTCATTCCAACACTGTTATATGGATGTGAAAGCTGGATCACTTACCGTCATCATGTGAAAGAATTAGAACGTTTTCAGCAAAGACACCTCAGAAGTATGATGAAAATCCGTTGGTTCCATCACATATCAAACGTGGAAGTACTCAGGAGAGCAAACAGCCTTCCAATTGAGGTGCTTATTTCAAGAGCACGCCTAGGATGGGCAGGTCACGTTCATTGTATGCATGATAACCGCCTTCCTAAATGTACACTTTATGGTGAATTGCTAAACGGTAGATGAAGGCGTGGCGGTCAACGAAAGAGGTTCAAAGACGCTCTCCATGAAAATCTAAAATCCTGTGGTATTGCAGACGAGCAATGGGAACAACTTGCAGCGGACAGAACCGAATGGCGAGGGGTTGTGGCCAGTTATCAAGGAAATGTTGCTGCAAGAAGGCCGAATCCAAGACCCAACCAGGTCTGTGTTTGTCCTGGCTGCGGTCGACATGTGCTCTCCCGAATTGGCCTCTATAGCCATAGTCGTGTGCACCGTAGATGAATGGGAATTACAATAGACTACACCTTTTACTTGTTTTTTATTGTACACAATCTATCGACTGTAACATTTTTATACTCGGACTCGAGTAACGGCTAATAAATAAAAAAAATTCCGAAATTTTACGGGAAATGTGATCATATTTCCTCAAACCAAATACAAATCTGCAACAAGAGTTTTGTACCTTTTGAACTCTATTTTGATTAAATTTATCTAGGAAGGGACCCTAAATACAATCGCCATAGTTGAAACGTGAGAGTATTAAGGAATCGGATAAGGTCTTCTTTACGTGGATCGTTAAGGTATTTCTATAGGAATAAAGTGATTTCAGCGTACTATATGATTTTATCAATAAGCTGTTAATATGCAGATTAAATTTTAAACCGCTGTCAAATATAATACTCAGGTTCTTTAAAGAATATTTGGATTGTAAAGTTTCAGATTCAACTTTAATGGTAATATTACTATCAACAAACTCTCTATTTCTTTTATTTCCAAAAAATAATAGATGGCATTTACTTTCATTTAACTTTAGATTATGCTTATTTGATAAAGTACTAATTGTATGGAGATCTTCATTGATAAAATTTTCTGCATCCATAATATTTTCGACTTTAAAATTATATTGTATTTGTGTATCATCCGCGACCACTTGAACTTTACAATGTCTAACTGATCTTAGTATATCACTCGTGTAAACTAAAAAAAGAAGTGGCCCCAATATCGAACCTTGAGGTACACTGGATGTAACACTTTTTACAGAGGACACCCTATCATTTATATGAACTACCTGCTACCTATTGTGAAGATAAGAGCTAATAAGATTAACAAGCTTATCAGAGCAACCATAATAAATCAACTTACTGCACACAAGTTTATGATTAATAGTATCGAATGCCTTGGAGAAGTCTAACAGTATTAGGGCTGTTACTTCTTTTCTATCTACAGAAGATACAATATCGTCACATACGTTTAGAAGAGCGGTTGAAGTACTGTAACCCCGCCTAAAACCCGACTGACACTCTGGTAATATTTGTTTTTGCTCCAAGTATTTTGTAAGTTGAATAGAAATGGCTTTTTCTAATACTTTAGATAATGCTGATAAAATACTTATTGGCCGTAAATCAGTGTAATTAAGAGGGGTATTACTTTATGTAACGGCTTGACTACAGCTACTTTCCACATTGAAGGAAAATAACTGTGTTCTATACAACAATGTATAATATGCGTAATAATGCTATCTACGTAAGGGCTGCAGTACTTTAACATGGCTATTGAGATATTATCTGACCCATAGGCATTCGATTTAGTACTGTGTAGAATCTTGTTTACATCTTCGACTGGCAGTAAAGGTAACTCAAACTTTTGACCAGTATCTAAAAAATTACCACTAACATAAAAGCGAATTAAGTCATCACTGACTTCTCTTTCAACAAAAACGGATGAAAAATATTGATCTACCTTGTCAGGGTCATCTAAGTATGACAACACTTAAATGTTCTTTATTTAAGATATAATTGTTCATGCCTTTCCATAGCATTTTTGAGTCAGTTGTATTTAATAAATTGTTATAAAATACTTTTTTCTCCCGGCGAACGGCAGACAGTGTAAAATTACGCAATTCTTTATAGCATGCCCAGTCCACAGGAGATTTAGTTTGTTTGTATTTTTGTAAGGCGGTATCCCTTTCCTACATCATTAATTTAATTGGATATGTAAGCCAAGGCGATTTAGGTTTAGTTATTCTAGCAGTTTTAACGGGTGCATGCTTATCAAATAAACAATTATAAGGTTGTTAAAATACTTTATCATCAATATCAGGAATATTTAGAATATTATGAAATGGTGCATCCCTCAGATCATTACAAAATCTGTTATAGTAAAAATATTTATTATCTCTTAAAGTACAGAACTTTATTTTGTTGAATTGTGGAAAGTACAAATGTTAAGTTAATGACATTTAGAATAATACATACATTTCATAATATAAGACAGGCTGATAACATTTTGATAATTTCTGCTGCAATAAAAAGAAAAATATGTCCAAGTTACACTTAGATATTCTTGGCCTTTTCTTTGAAGGACATATTTTTTAAAGAATATTTGCTGCCAAAACCAGCAGAACTAAACTATTTAATTGATATGAGCAACATATGTAATGTTTTTAACTTATTTTCAAATAAATTTGTCAATAATTATGACACATTAGTTAGAAAATTACAGTATGTTTTTTATGACATAAACATTTACACACCTTACAACAAATAAATATAATTTTGTCTTACCATATTACTTCCTGTACCATGCTCCAATGCACATGCCGTAACAAATTCTTGTCCTTTAACTAACTTAACAAATGAACAATTTGGAAACCATCTAGCATGTTCCGTCCAAGGATCATCATGAGGGTCCCAATGCCGCAAACCACCATCACAGTGAAAACATCTAACCTGATCTCCCATCCCTTCATAGTAGAATCCAGCTTGTGATAAAATATCAGGTGTCTGTATCAAGTCAGCTGACCAGCCAAGAAATGATCGGAGACGAGCTTCGACAGTTGCATAATTAGATCTTTTTGGTCCCTTATGGGCTTGAACCCCCAGTTCATCTAAATTCTGTTCATTTCTTACTAAATTAAGATTTGGAAAAGAATCTTTCTCGATAGTGATATTGACATTCGAACTATTTGCTTCACTTTCATTATTTCTATTAAACAGCCTAGGATTTATAACGCTAATAACAAAAGGACAATTTGGAAAATGTCTTTTGTGTTCAGCATCTGGATCATCTCCTTGCTCCCAAGCTCTTACAACTCCTTTACAAAAAGCACATTTTGTATTGTCTCCTTCCTTGAGATAGTAGAAACCTGCCCTGGCTAAACTTTCAGGTGATACAATGCTAGATGCAGGCCAATTTTCAAATGAAGATAACCTAACTTCTTCGTCTCCATATAGACTTCTTGAGGAAGAAGGTACATTTGTAGGTGATATAGTAGGAATATTCCCTGAGGTAGAAGGATTTAAAACAAAGGGGCATGTAGGACTTAAAGCTATATGTCTATTCATAACTTGGTCACCGTAATTCCATTCAGATATTTTCACATGACACGAAAAACATTCTACTTCTAAACCTTGCTTTGTTGAGAAGAAACCAGCCTTGGCTATTCTCTGTGGATTTACTACAGAATCACTTGGCCATTCATTGAATGTCTGTAGACGATTTTCTTCGACATTCATTTTTAAACCGGTTTTAGGTTATGTCATGCTGTTAAATTATTTAATTTTCTTAGATAATTACCTTTTCTGCCTAAACTAATATATTTCATCTTGATTGTTATGAGCAATTTTTACATCAGATTTTAGCAATGTAATCAAATTTGATTAAACTTAAACTGACAGCTCAAAGCTCAGCTGATGTGAAATGTTATGCAGATGGCACCACTGTACAGGACAACACAAGTTTAAACGTCAAACATATTTTGAGCCAAATTTAAATTGAACAAGTTATTTATTTTGGTGCTGCCATAATTAAATACATTAAATATTTATTTAATCTATTTTATGTTTAGTTTTAGTGCCTGAAATGTATAAATTATAGTATTTCTTAATTTGCCAGAGTTATATCCAATATAAGTATCTCGGTCATATTTAAATCGATTACGAACAAAATCAATGAATCGGCAAATAATAACAAAGAATAAATTTAATCAGCACACTGTGATTAATAAAAAACCTATTATTATCCTTTGGCGTTATATTTGAAGATGCGGTTTAGAAATTACTATAGCGATATTTTTCATCCTTTGATAATATTATACTTTTAAAATATGGTTCAATACATTTACAATATGATAAAAATACTTTATTCTTAGTATTTTGTGTATTCTATTATAAGCCTTAAGTTCTTACATATAAATCTCTTATCTGTGGCCTAAGCTCAGTGTTTTGTGATCTGGGGGTGCGTTTAGAAAGCTAGAGTGTCACTCTGGACGAGACGTTATAATAATTGATGACGTCACGTCTTTTCAGTCCGGAGATTGGAAACGCATTTGTGGTGTGTTTATTGTTTCTTCTTTCTTGGCATTTCTTTACGTAAAATGTTGGAGGTTATGTTGAATATTTTCTCTATACATTTTTTCATTAGTTAGGAGCTACGATTTAAATTACTTTCAAAATATTAGCATTGAAAGAGCCATTTTAGGGACATAATTTTTATTGTTTATTACGGCATAACGAGTCGGGCGAGTTACTTTTTCTTTTTTGAAATTAATTCAACTAAAATTTTGCAAATCATCATTTTTTAGAAACCAACCATAATTTTCCGTTCATAAACTAGAAGCTTTACATTATGAGAAATTAAATATATGTTGAAATCAATTGAAATTTACAAACATAGAAATAAACCAAGCATTACCCTTCTTATAGAAAGAGAGATGAGGCTTAGCTGCACTGTTTATTCTTAGATAATTTTAACATAATATACAATATACCCCCTTTATGTAATGTAAAAATACCTCACAATTTAATTTGCAATTTACTGTGCTTGAAAATGTAGACTAGATAGGTACTGCGAAACTGGCAGTCGCAAACATTAAAAAATATGTTGATATTTATTAACAAAGAAATTTTGTGTTCGTTAATTTACTATAATGAAATATCACAAAGTAATAGACAACTCCACTGATTTCATAAGAAAAGATCTATCCTTACAATAAGTTGTCACCTTGGCGTCGAACGGCATAGCTGATACCTTGGAACGTAATTTCATAAAACGCCAAGTCGGCCAGTCCAGGCAATGCTGGTCGAAGTGCTAACTCAATGTAAAATGTTTTACAACTGTTTTGGTTCATACTATGACCCCAAGCAGCGCTACTATCGAAGTACGAGCACTGGATTCTATTATAATAGAGTTCAGTGAGTACGTGTCACGAGTCAAACTGTCAAATTAATGTGTTGATGACAGGAAGTAAGGTCCTCTTACTTCCTGGTTGATGATTATTTGACAGTGAACTCTATACTGGAACCAAGAATAGTAAACTCATCCTTGTACTGGAACGGGCCTTTAATATTAAAAAAGTGAAGCCAGTGTTAAGTATGCAACCCGCGCTATGTTGGTATTCCTGTCTCTGTCTAACACAATAACGCTTATGGCGAATTCAAGGTGAAGCAGGTAAATCGCGCGAACAGAGACTATATGCATTTTAAATTTTCACTGTAATATAACTTAAAGTTGTATCTATCAGTTTCCGTTTTTAAAATGAATTTTAAAGGTACGCACAATTGTAAAATTTAAATTGAAAAGAGACACATCTTGATTTCCTATCTAGAATTAGTTTAAAATACTTAGGTAGATAGGTTAGGAAGGTACATTTAAATTATAATAGTTTTGAGAAACAACAGAACTGGTATTTAAAGTATATATTAGGTCAATATTTTTGTATAATTAGTTATAAAGATGAATACACAGATAGAAGCCATAGGAAAATATGAATAATTATAGATATTTTTTAAAATATTTTATTTATAATATATTCTAATTTATAACATATTCTAATTACAAATAGTAGTTTATACATATTTCGATTTGGTATACCTAGATGTTATAAAATATATTCTTTAAATTTATAAAACATGAAACAGCAATTAAATCAACAAGCACAAGTGAGAGGTGAATACTGAAATATCCCTATCTTTCTCGGCTTCGACGCATGCCTATGCAATAACCGAAGGGTGCCCGCTCCAGTTTTGTTTGATGTTGAGAATCAAAGTCAAACCCAGAAGGGGGGTTACTGGGTCACTGATCGAGGAGGATTTGGTATAAATAAAGTCTGTATCAGCGCATTTTCCACATCATTCTCCAAATTTACAATTAAATTTAACACATCTTCCATATGCGGAAAATTTGCTTTAAATTATGGTTGTTTGTATTGTTCAAAAATACACACACAATTTTACAGGTTATAGAAATTGAACTGTTAATTTTATTGTCATTTTACACAACAAATCTGTTAAATAGCGTCCACCGTTCGGAGCTCGTGCAAAAGCTTTTATACGACAATCCTCTTATTTTGTTGAGGGTATTTGGTCACGTGACATTTGAGGTTAACGTGAGCGGTATTAAAGGAATTGGCAAAAACTCCCTAATTTGTATCATATAATACAGAGAGTTGAAATAGACTAGAGACATAATCCGTATATGCCGTTACTTGAATTGTTTGGTATACTACATAAATTGAATATATGGAGCTGCGGTCGTTTCATGTTTTTGCCATTTTCGTATGTGGGTAAACAGATTTGCCTTGGGGCCAGTTGTCACGCCCACTTTATTACTCTATTCTATTCCAACTCTCTGATATAATATATGATACAAATTGAAAATGACATTAAACTACAATTTAAAAGTTATATTATAACTTTTAAATTGTTTAAATTTCCCGATTTCTGAGAGTTTCCCAATCTCTTATTCGTAGAAATGAGCCAAATTGATAAAAATATTGAGGAACAATCCAAGCCAGTTCTTAATATATCCAATAGATGGCGCCATGCGTACTCGGTTTAATGTCATTCGCAACTTGTATCATATTAACCTTTAAATAGTTTGTCGGAAACGGTCATTTTTAGGAAATAAATGCCCTACTGCGTTAGAGCACTTTGGTACACAGCAACAAGTTTTCATTTTACATCCTAATTATTAACTTTGTTTAGACAAAGACATATTTTTTCGTATTGACATCGACGGACAAACAACCGTGTACAGCTGGTGCACTCTGGCGGATAAAATAAAAGAGAATGTTCCCCATTGCTGTTCTATTCGAAAATGGACGTAGATTCTATATATGTTACTGTAGATAAGGTACAGTCATAATGGACAGAAGCAAAAAACATCCATCATCTAACGTGTGAAAAACCTGCTGTTAAATATACAAAGTAAGGAACAAAGAAGTTAATAAAATTGAGAGTGGAGTATGATATACACCTAGTTTTCTTGTAATTTAGGCATATTTTATGTACGTGTTATAGACTATACTTTAGGATGAAATTTCAGCCTTATATTACAGTGTTCTGTGCTTATATTTTAAAATATATTTTGTCATTCGATATTTGTTATTACTGGTGGCGTCACAAGTGTTCATAGTACGAACCCAAACAGGTATTGATGGAAAGTAAAGGAGTTTCCCATCTATATCCTATATAATTATCTAATCTATGGCCTATATATACTGTCACGTGCTGCCACAGATACTGCTTTCATTTCAGCTGGGTACAGGCACAGAAGACCTACCGGGTGTTCTGTGGTACAGGTGGGCGCACCTGATCGTAGTATCAGTATATAAACCTCAGCACACCTCAGATTACTAAACGCACCGCGTGCTGTTTCTTGGACTTGGACCTTACATTTCTGATATTATTAGTTGAGTTGGGGTCAAAGTTCTTCTAAAAGCGTATTGTTTTTAGAGTTATTTTCAATTTTGTAACAACTACTGAAGTAGTAGGTACATATCTTTATTTCTAAATATATATATACAGTTATATATTTATTCGTGTGAGAAGCATTGCGTTTACAATTCTACAGTAAATAATGACTTATTCAAAGTTTCTTCAGGTAATAAAAATATAACTAAACTTAAGCAATAATTATTAACCTAAAACATTTTGAAATATATATTTTGTAATATTTGGTTTTTCTAGGTTATACAAATGAGTAGCCGAAGTTATAGTTCAGCTGCAAAAAATGAAGTCGTTATAATATCTGCTGTTCGTACTCCTATTGGTTCATTTCTTGGTACACTTTCACCTTTGTCAGCTACAAAATTAGGCGCTGTTGCCATTGAGGGGGCCGTTGAAAGAGCTGGCATTCCTAAAGAAGAGATTAAAGAGGTTTTTATGGGAAATGTTTGCCAAGCAGCAGTTGGTCAGGCCCCTGCTAGACAAGCTACTTTATTTGCGGGTCTACCAAAATCTACAATTTGCACAACCATCAATAAAGTATGTGCGTCAGGTATGAAGGCAATTATATTAGGAGCACAAACCTTGCAATTAGGTGATCAAGAAGTGATTCTTGCGGGAGGTATGGAGTCCATGTCTAATGTGCCCTATTATTTAAAAAGAGGTCAGACCCCTTATGGTGGTGTGCAGTTATCGGATGGCTTGGTTTTTGATGGTTTAACAGATGTTTATAATAAATTTCATATGGGTGTATGTGCAGAAAACACTGCAAAGAAAATGGGTATTACTCGTAAACAACAGGATGAATTTGCAATAAGCAGCTACAAACGCAGTGCAGAGGCATATAAAAATAATGTATTTGCTTCTGAATTGGTATCTGTTAATGTACCTCAGAAGAAAGGGCAGCCAGATTTAATTTTCTCAGAAGATGAAGAATACAAAAGAGTAAACTTCGAAAAATTTGAAAAGTTAGCTACAGTTTTCCAAAAAGAAAATGGTACAGTTACTGCTGGTAATGCTTCTACTCTAAACGATGGTGCTGCTGCATTAATTTTAACAACTGCAGATGCTGCAAAACGATTAAATGCAAAACCTCTGGCTAGAATAATTGGTTTTCAAGATGGAGCTTGCGATCCCATAGACTTCCCTCTAGCTCCAGCTGTTGCAATACCAAAACTTTTAGAAAAGACTGGAGTAAAAAAGGATGATATTGCTCTTTGGGAAATTAATGAGGCATTTAGCGTTGTTATCGTGGCAAATCAGCAGCTCTTAGATATTGATCCAGCAAAAGTTAACGTACATGGTGGAGCGGTTAGTCTAGGGCATCCTATTGGTATGTCAGGTGCTAGAATTGTGACGCATTTAGTACATGCCTTGAAGCCTGGACAGAAGGGTGTAGCATCTATCTGTAATGGTGGTGGAGGTGCATCATCAATTATGATCGAAAAATTGTAAGTGGTTGATTAGGCAAAAGATTTACTTAAATATAGAAACTGGGAATATCATTGAGGAAAAAGTGAGACTGAACCAAGTATATAAATAAATTCTTTTATCTTATTTTTAATTCTGTGTACTTGCAATTGTGTAATTTGTTTAATCGTGTCCTTATATACATAAATACATTTAAACTGTTATTTTTATACATTACCATTAGATAAGATTAATAAAAACAAATCTTGTGCAATTAGTTATTAAACATATATTTACATAAAATTATTTTTTAACAGGGCAGAAACACTACCAAAAAATGTTTTACCCAAGCTTATCCTCTATTCAAGAGATATGTGTTCTCTGTGTGATGAACTTAAAATAGAACTAAAGCCTTATTTAAGTAGAGTTAGATTTGAAACTGTGGATATTTCCAAAAAGGAGAATATCCAGTATTTAAGACTGTACCGTTATCAAATACCTGTGTTGTTTTTAAATGGAGAGTACTTATGTAAACACAGATTAGATGTGGGACTACTGGAACAGAAACTCATGGAAATCGAACAGAGGTGAATATATGTGCACTTTTTTCTCTGGTGGGTGCATCTATATATATACCAATAAATATACAGTCGGAAAAATATAACAGTATTAATTGTTATTAAGTGGTCATATTATAATGACTTTATTTGAAAGTTTATTTAGTCACTAGCGGAAAGCCCCTATACTGATATTTCCGCTACTAATTTTTTTTCATATGTGTATAAGTAAGTATATAGCCAAATATATATTAAGTACATATTTAGACTTTATTGTTTTATTAATTATTTTGATATATTTATGCTTTTTTCCTCATTGATCATATTTATATTATAACCCGGTAGTAAGTATCACTGATATGATGGTACCTATAATAATAAACAGAATAAACTCAAATAAAACAGTTATTAATAATTTTTATTTGGCTGACAACTTCAAAATTAAATTAAAAACACTAAATTTCACTAAGATATGTACAGTTGATTTAAAAAAAAACTGGTACACTTTCTTTTAGCTATGTAAATCATTCGTTCTTTGATTGATATTAATAATCTTACAAATGTCACTTTGACGTTAATCAGTGGGCGTCATTATTAAAAATGGTTCGACATCTAACAGATATTCAAAACTTCGAATTGTTTCTAAAATTGAAGATGGTTGGTCCATAAGAAAACTTGCTGCTGAATGCAATGTGAGTAAAACTACGATAATGAGTGTTAAAAAACAACGGGAAACTAAACAAACGGTATCCCATAAAGTTGGTTCCGGTAGGCCCAGAAAGAGCAATAATCAAAAAGATGAAAATCTTATAAATTACCTAAGAGAAAACCCTTTTCAGACTGCAGTAAATGCAATTTCAGAGACAAATTTCCCTGCTTTGGTACCTACTGCTTGCAGAAGAATAAAACTCGGAAGTGAATTGAAGAGTTGTTCCGTGGCTAAAAAATACAAACTTTCAGAAGAAAAGAAGCAGGGTAGGATTATTTTTGCACTGAACTATATAATCAATGATGAAAACTTCTGGGGACAAGTTGTCTTTTCTGACGAAAAGGTTTTTAAATCCTGTAACGATGGACATGTTCGCGTATATAGGCCTCCTTCCACTAGATACGACGAAAGATATACTTTCGATCCACAGATATTAGGAAGGTTTTCAGTCAATGTCTGGGCTTGGATGAGCCTAAATGGGTTAGGTGTGTGTTGGAACAGTGGTGTTCATCTCAATTCCATTAAATATATTGAAATAGTAGACAATATTATGTTGCCGTCGGTAATAGAGGCGTTTCCGGAAAATAATTTTATTTTCCAACAAAACAACTGCTCCATACATACGGCCCATCGTGTCAGGCAATGGTTTCTTAATAAACACATAGAGTTGATACCGTGGCCATCTAAAAGTCCGGATTTAAATCCAATTGAAAATGTTTGGGGACTAATGGTGAAACATATAAGAAAATTAAATAACCATCCAAATAATGCCCAAGAATTGGAAGGCATAATTGAAGACGTTTGGGAGAACTTGTCGCAAGAAGTTGACCTTGCAAGAAATCTGATTTTGTCCATATGCCTGCAAGACTTCAGGCAGTTTTAGACGCTAATGGAGCAATGACAAAATATTAGTTAATCCTGTATTACCTAGTTGAAGTCCATTTATTTTATTTTTTTATTGTATTTTTATGTTCAGTTTGCATTGTTTACATTTTTTTAAATCTCAAGTGGTATTTTTGTGTTCTTATTTTAAAAATAGAATTATCATTATTCAGTTAGTATTTTAATTACAACCATTAATAGAATTATCCGTAACAAATATTATTTTTTTAAACAATAATATGGCAGGCTTGAAAATGTTTTGAAAAAGTTATTTTCTGATTATTTTTTAAAATTCCACTTGAATAAAATTAAAAATAAAGGTTTAATAAGTTTAAAAACACTAAGAAAACCGGTCTCCTCCAAAAAACCCAGGTCCGGGGTAAATCACCTCTTCTCCACCCCCCTCTCGACATCCCTGGCCAGTCCTATTTACAGATATATGCACACAACTAAACTAAAGATTTTCGATTACAAGAGTTGTACCAGTTTTTTTAAAATCAACTGTATACCTTACAACAAGTATACTGAGTTGGAAAATAAAATAGTAAGTCAAAGGGAGTGGCAAGAGTTCCGAACTGCCGGAACTCGTACAATACTGCAAAAGTTCCGAACGGTCGGAACTGTGTATTTAATAACACGGTTGCCGAACGCGCATGCACTATGAAAGATTTTTCTTTAATGCATTGTTAGTTCAGTACATTTTTGTTCAATTACATTTGTATTTGATCTATCATAATAGTACGGGAGACCGTAACCAAAATTTTCGCCTGATCTTCTAATGAATAATACCCACATAGAGATTGATAGTTTATAACATAACAACAAAAAAAGTCCCAGCGACGGAAATTTTTAGTGTGGCAAAAGCCATTTAATTATTTATTGAACATGTAAAAAATATAAGCTCAAAAAATAATTGCCTAATGTCCATTTGCAGTTTCTGTGTATTCATAGACATATAAAATGCAAATTTTTAGTGGGGCAGAAGAATATTGGAGGTCGGTAAATAAAAATTTCTGACATTTTTTTTTTGTGTAATTGCCTAATGTCTGTTCGGAAAATTATTGTTTATTTAAAGGCCTTTTAAGTAAAAAAAAAAAAAAATGAACGGACGTTTTAACTGGGGCGTTTGTCCGTAATTGAATCTTGAATTTAGTTTGATGTTAGGCATGCTGCCGGTGGCCCGCGGCGATCATAATGATATAAAGTTTTTGTTTCGTTTTTTTCTCAGGAAGTCCTTAACTTGGACTATACCTATGAGGATTTGTATCACGATTTGTCAAATAAACAAGTATCTCACACAAATCCAGATACTTATTACTTATTCCCAATCTAAACGACACGAACAAATGCATTGCTGTGAAACTTGTGTGCATTATAATACATAAGAATTAAAATTAAATTGCATAAACAGTTGTCTTACGTTTTATCTAAATTCATTTTCATATGACATATCTAAAGATTTCTTTTTTACTCAGATATAATGAATCTCATATCTGCCGAGAATGTTATGTAGTAGTACGTCCATAAATATTTCATGTAAGTTCGCATTTCAACAAAATGACAAGTTACATTTTTCTAATCTTAATTTACTACAGGATCAGGATACATTCCTACACATCCTAGATTTGCCGTAATTGATGATTGCATACATTCGGACGCGATTTGGCTGTGTCAACCCTTGAGATTCTTACACATTATTGTACATATTATTAGTTTTCGACCGCTGGCATTGCTAGCATGTAAGAAAATTAAACAAGCGTTACAAACGATATGCAACATAATAAACGATATTGTGTGTTGCATGTCACCTAACGTAAATTGTTTGAAGTAGAAATTTTTACTTGAAGTTTTAATATTGTAAACTGAGGCTTAGTTGATCTATTTATCAATAGATGAAGCAGAGGACTTATTTAATAGTGACGTGAGGACTGAGGATTAGTCTAACTACCTATTAAATGTCCTCTGCTTCATCTATTGATAAATAGATTAACTAAGCCTCAGTTTACAATATTAAAACTTCAACTAAACATTTCTACTTCAAACAATTTACGTTAGGTGACATGCAACACACAATATCGTTTATTATGTTGCATATCGTTTGTAACGCTTGTTTAATTTTCTTGCATGCTAGCAATGCCATGCCAGCGGTCGAAAACTAGTAATATGTACAACAATAATGTAATAATCTGCTCAGGGGTTGACACAGCCAAATCGCTCTAAATTTCGATTAACTCATTCCAACAACCGACATATACATTTATAAATAATAATAATGCCTTTATTTAGCTCAAAAAGCTACTTATATTTACAAATACATATGATGAACATAACATACAATTTATAATAATACAAATAATAATTATACAACAAATAAAAAAAACAAATAAGTTGGAACTGTATTCTCCCTCATAGATTAAAAATTTCTAATACAATTAATTCAACATCATTATATTTTCTTTCCCATACTGTGAAATACTTACTTCTTTTAAAGGATGTAAGAGAATTCATGCCCACAATTTCAAATGGAAGTCGTATTATACCGGATTACTGCTCCTTTTAATATTGATTTCTGCCCACTTGCTGTTCTACACGTTTGTATAAAGAGAGTATTACTTAAATATTTTGGTAATAAGTTATTAACTAGTTTATATACGAAGATCATAGCTTGTATGAAAACAATTTCCTCTATATTTTTTAACTTTAAGTTGTTAAACATGAACTGAACTGGTGTATATTTATCGCATTTCAATATAATTATTAAACTTTTATTTTGTACAACTTGCAGCTCAGTTAATTTTATTTTATTGGCATTATCTAATATAGTTGCACAATACATGAAATGAGACAATATCACTGTCAATCTAGAATAAACACTAAGATCCACGCCCACTCTACTCAAGAAATAGTTTTTCTTAGCCACCTTATTTCTTATATATTCAATATGACTATTAAATGATAATGTCATGTCAAGTATTACACCCAAATATTTATATATATAATAATATAATATTGATAAGTACATAATAACATATTCTATAAAAAAAAATATGCGTGCCATCCATCTATTCAGGGACGTATTTCAAAATTCTGCACCCTGGACGAATATAATCGACCGCCCCAGTACCGTACGCGATTTCTTTATAGCAAAATATTTTTTTATACGGTAGAGGGGTAGCCCGCCATAGACGATTGGAAGTGCCCACCAAAACCCAGAGGGACGGCCCTCCGGGATCTATTTTTTCACAGCATACACTATGACCATAAGCATTTGCATGAGTAGTATGTTACATGGCCTATGTCCATTTAACAGTTTTATATAGAAACTAGTGATTTGGTTATATTTAGCACGATCTGTATAACATTTTTCGATTCAGTTTTTGTAAGTGAAACTGTTTTCAACTAACAGAATTTTACTTGTATAACTGCTAAACCATTTCACACTGTTTCATGTACTTAGTTTTATATCTTAGGAACTCGGTCATGTTTTTCTATTAACTATTATGTATCTCATTTCCGTTGTAATACAGCATTATTATCCCAGGAAACAATTGTCTATAATACATTTATTTACATCAGATATCTATTTTTTAATTTTTATATTTTTGTTTACTATGAAGTCAATACGTTTTACTATTTATTTACATCTGTTCATATTGTTGGTTATGTACAAAATAAAAATTACAAACTGAGGCAAAGGCATTTTAGGCGTGTTTTATTGCTAGTTCGAATCTACTCTTACGAGTAGTAATTTTGATGTGTCAATAAAACGGTTCATCAATGTTGCCACAAGTACTTTTGCGATTTAGTGTAAAATGTTTAAGGTATTATGCTTGTGGAATTGTAATTTGATTTTCGAGAAACGAAATCTTTTAACTGAACTATAACAGTTCTAACATGAATCAGAATAATAAGGTGCTTCTTGTAGCTGCTGCTGTTGCATCAATTTTGATAATTTTCGAAGGCAGAACGTAACGGTGATTTTTAAGAAGCAATGAACGAATGAAACCGACCGACATCATTTATTAATTACCTTTTCGGATTTTGTCTGAAAAACATTAGGCGTCACTACCCCTTAGTAGAAAATCGACCCGCAGACTCGCCTGTTTAATAATATAAGTACGCTTTACTTATAGTTCGTGAATTTCAAATTTATTGTCGATTTTATGTAAAATATTTACTTGACTAATTTTTATAACCTCAATTCTAAGCTTGTTTTTTGTTGTTCTAAGACCACTATTTAGTGACTTTTTACTTTGTGACTAGGAATCTACTCTTCCTACGATCAAATTCGGTCGTAGGGAAAGTAGCAAAAGTAAATAAATTGGTGGTCAATAAAACGGCAAAAAACAGTTCTACTTCTACAAGTAGAATATTTCTGGGCACAATAAACGCGCCTATTGGTATGGAAGAATAAAAACTATTATTATAGATTCCTTTTATCGATCATATGCCACTAATTTAGTTGTGAGTACGGGAATCTACAAGGCAAATTGTTGCGCTTAACTCAACCGTTGACAGATGGCCATACTTGTACTATTTTTATATTTTATAGCTTTCAATTTAAATAATAGGGAATTAGATTTCTCACATTTTTTTGGTAGCGTTGTTTTCCAGTAAGCTGGACAAAAAAGTTTACCTTATCAGTCAAACTCACCAGGAAGTCATTTGCTTGCAGCCTTTGTACTGATTCAAACGTATATAATTTTTAACTGTGGACTTCAGTAATTTATATTACAATTTTTATATCCCAGTTAACAAGTGTTTAACATACAGGTAATTTCATTTATTACTCATTTAAAATTTAATTAATCTTCAAATCTTGTCTTTGATGTAACTTCAATTATTTTTAAAATAAATTTAAATTCAAGGTCAATTCTTTTTAATTTAATAAGTAGTTAAAATACTATACGTACCACATGGTTTATAAAAATATTTTTCTCTTTCTTTTTAATTTTTTTGGCAATTTATAGTCTATGAAATCAGCTTTTAACTTGCTTAAATTTTGTACATGCATACATGCCTAGATATTTACATGCTTACATGCTTATATTCTTAGATATTTAAATTCTGAGATACTTCTTCTACATTCCTGCATAGTTTTTGCACAGCTTATCTTTCATAGATAAAATTTCGTTATCTTTTCATTAAACCACATAGTTGGTTAATTTTCCTACAACTTTCACCCCATTTCATTGAGAGACGTAAATTGCCAAGGAAACTTTAGAATTCATTCTTGCAACAAGAGACAATTGTGGGCCTGGATTGCTGTCCCAGAACCAGTCACCTCAACCATAATCAATTTAGGATACTGGTAGGTATAAATTTGTTATATATATATATATATATATATATATATATATATTTTAAATTTCAATTTGTCTTTCAAACCGATTTGTCTATTATTCATGTAATATATTTTAACATTCATTTTACACAATCTTTTTATTTCTCTTACCAACAATTTCAGTCTGATCTATAGTAGACTGGTTATTCGAGAAAAAGAAACAATTTTACTTATTTTACTATAGATGGTGCCCAATTTAACATAAATTTTTCTTTGTCTCCTTTTCTCGACCTAAACAGAAATCTGACGCTTATGCTGTACATATCGAAAAGGGTAAGTTTCTCCACTCTTACGAATACTCTGGACCCACGGCTCTCTGCTCCGACTTAAACCAGCTAGTCGTCCGCAAATGTTGCCTCAATTCTTTCTCAAAAATAAATAACAAGGGAAAGGAGGTAACAAGTAGTAGTACTAAATGTCGTTATTAAAAAATTAAAGCTGTATAAATTATAAAATAAAATTTCACACGTAGTTGTCCGGTTAATTGGACGTTATAATGAAGCCGGTGTTAAAATGAACATGTAAATGAACCTTAACGCAGTTTATACCGAACTTAATATCGATAATTAGCAAAGATTAAATAATATAATATTTATATATTATTTAACTTTGGTAGTAGGTAACGAGGTTCTATTATCCCGGACAACTACCTGTAGTTTTCTTTCATTTATTATGTGTATACTCATACATATACATATACAGACAGAAGTCTCTATAGTTAGTCCCTCTTAGGGCCGATTTATCAATGCTAGGTTAAACTATATTATCTGATAGATAGCGTCGATCTCGAGGTTAATCTGTTTATCAATTTCAAAAGTGATAGTCAAAGTGCTGAATAAAATAACCTTTACTTGGAAGCAGTGGATAATGAAATAACCAAAGAGTACATCAACAACGCAAACGCAAATATCAAAATAACAGACATCTGTCCAGGGTTGCCGATTGGTGGAGAATTTCCCGATATCGGGGAATTTCAAGTGATCGTGGGTATAAATTTGGGATTAATTCCCGGTTAGGAGAAGCGGGGATTCGTAAAGGTCAGACATTATGATGAGTTTTTATATTTATAGAGAATTAAAAGAGAAAAAAATCATTTTTCGGAAAATTCCCCGGTCCTTATCGAATTGTGTTCGGAAAAATTTTCTCCTCTGGTCATATTGTGTTCGTTTCATTCATTTCAAAAATATTGTTTAATTTCAGTAAACATAAATATTCAGTACTTGGGGGTTTTGGGGAGTTAATGGTGCACAATTAGGTATTTTCAACAAATACAATCGGCAACACTGCAACGGCACAGGTTATTTTGTCAAATCATATCAAGTTCAGCCAGCCAATCACAAAATGTTGCTGAATTATTAGTACACCAACTTACGAATAAATTGTTGAAGCTAAAAGGTACTCTTGATAAACCTACCAACTTTAACTACCACTTTATTTCCACGCTTGGGGTGTTTCTTAAAGGTATAAATGCGAATGATCCATCCTAAGACAGTCTGAAGGACGTTTTTGGGATACTTCCCATTTGGAAGACTAGAACGTCCGCCCTTGATTAGACTTAACGCATATTACGACCTACAGTCAGGACTAGCAAACGTGGTGCCAGATCTTACGAACCCTTGTAGCGAGAGCAAACAATAAAAAGAACAAGTAAAAAAAATACAATTTATTATAAAAATAATATGCAGAGTACATTACAAAAATTGAAAAATGTAAAAATCAATCTTACAATAAAATAAATAACAAATATATCAGTCTAGAGTTTTTCTCAGCTCAGCGATGGATTTGGGTTTGGTGCAGCCCAAAGCATGGTTAAATTTTCCGCCCCTAAAGAGTCAATACTACCAATACAATAAAACAGTTTTGCTTATAAAAAACATTGATAATTATATAGAAAATCCCTCTCTAGAATTTCGCGATTTTTATTAAAATTTGGACAAATTAACAACAACCAAAATAAAGGTGGTTTGTAGGGGTTGAAGTAGGGGTAGTCATGGGGAGTGAAAGTATGTGGGAAACATGTGAGGAAATATCCCTTGCCCTTCAACAACCCACGCCCAAAGGTAAGACAACTCCTTTCATCAATTTTGTCTGCAGTTTTTCCACGTTGACAAAATCATTTATGACATCATCATAGTGAAATGGTTATACCTGACTCAATGTTCAGAACAGCCAAATTCTTTAGTTTGTCCTGGATCATTTTGGAGCGATAACAATGTTTATCTCTCCGTAGACATGAAAAACTCCATTCCCCAGTACAGATTATTGTTGGTATACATACACAAATGCGGAGAGCAATGTCAACACTAGCAGTGCCTATTTTTTGTTCTAGTGGGCCCGAGGCTCATAGACGTTTTGGGGTCCCCTCGTAGGATTAGGACAGCATTAATAGCGGCACAGGCGAAACACTTGGCGTCAAAAATAGAACAAAAAACAAAACAATAAGTAGTAGTGTCAAAAACCAATATTTATATCATTTTGTCAACATACAGTGGCGGTTCCAGAATTTCGACATGTGGGGGGCCCATCGAAGATGGGGCAGCACAACTGTGTACACGTAGTGTCAGCTGCAAGGGGATTTAATGATTAACGCTTAAATAGTCGGAGACAGGACAATAAAAAAAAAACTATTTTGTCGGCGTTTCGTGTACTTGGCACGCACTTCTTCAAGGTTTAATAGTTATAATGCAACATCTTTAAGCACAACAATTTCATCATTATTAATATTGAATATTGGTGTTGATGAAATTGTTATGCCTACAAATGTTGCGTTATAATTAGGGTGACCATATTTTTTCCAAAAAATTATGAAAGTAGGTTTTTATCAAAGTTGAGATTGTAGGAATTTTAGATTTTTCAAGGTCAATCGGCCTTAAATTAAAAGTGAGAAATTTTATTTAAAATAATATTGTCTTCGAAATTTAGATAGAGTGTTCTATTGCTATTATCATCGGTGAATATTTTTCAGGTAATCTTGCTAACAGCAAGGATCCAATCCACACCTCATCAATGTTAAATCCGGTACCTTTTAGTCTCTGCGCTGTTTCCACAATCTGGTTCACATACGACGCCATGTTGTCGCAGTCATCTAACTTCGTGGAGATAAGCAATCTGAGAAGACTAATTTTCCTGGTAAATCCTGCATCATCATACAGCTTTTCACTTTTTCCAAACTTCTGATGCTCTTTTAGCCTCTTTAATATGCACATAAAGACTAGGCTCAATTGCCAAAATCAATTTTGCTTTAGCTTGACTAATTTTTGTCGCATCCGTCTCAGTTCCCTCGATACACGCTTTGAGTCCGTCCAGAACCAAAAAATTTTCAACGGCGAAAGACCAATCATCATAATTTTCACGGCCTTTAAGTTTCGGAACACTCGCGATGAAACTACTGCTCGCCATTTCAAAAAACACTATCTTTTTTACTACCGAATACTCAGAACGACACGTGGTCTGGGCACATAACCAGGAGTATACACAAAAAGGATAGAAATAAGACAACGCTCATTACACTGCGACGATCGAAAAAGAACTGAACTATATTTAATGAAAGAGAACCTACATTTTTAGTGCTGCCATCTTCACAAATCTTACATCTACCAAAGTTAGTAATACCAACATAATATATTTTTTATAAATGTTGATTATTTTTTAACAGTAATCACTTTAAAAAAGGGGCGTGGGACCCCGGACCATGAGCGAATCAACAAATTATGCATTGTTTAATTGTGATCTTAGGTTATATTATATTATAACGACATTAATTGGCTAATCGTGTGTATCTGCGTGTATGCATAAATAATTAGAATTAGTTTATACGTATGTGAGTAAGACAGAACACAAGGTATATTTCTCATGTTTTATTCGTCTATAAGATCTTATTATCAAAAATGTTTGTATTTATACATAAGTTGAAGTGCTACACAACATTGTATAGAAAATTCATTTTGGAAGTATGAAAGCCTCTTTCGTTGTAGTTTACACAAAAATTTCTAAAGCAGTTTTTAAAATAGAATTTCGATGCAGTTTCAAAAATTACGTTCAATTGAAATTTCGTTATAGTTTCGATTAGGTACAACAAAGATTGAAAAAGTAATTAAAATTTTACCTGTTTTTTTATGTTTCATTAACTTTTCGTAGTAGTTTCAAAAAATATTTAGTGAAGTGGATACTTATTGTAGGTTTTCCAAAAAATTTTCCCGACAGCGTTTTTCTATGTGCTAGCAGGGTTGTTCACAACATCACTGATATCAGGCGTGGCTGAAATCATCTTTATTGTTTTAGTTTCATTTAGTGAGAGCTCATTTGAGGCAGACAAAATTTTAGCAATTGATTGTGCCTCTTTACATTGAGTTTCTAAATGCTCCAGGTCGTCAGCGTAAAAAAAGCAAGAAATGTTTCCAAGAGCGCTTGGTAAATCATTAATATACATCAGGAAGAGCATAGAGCCCAGAATCGAGCCCTGAGGGACGCCTGCCTTGACATACAACTCACTCGTGTTCTCACCCTCTAACCGATTGTTTGCGATTTTCAAGATATGAATTGATCAGTTTTATACTAATTGTGTTAAAGTTAAATGTGTTTAGTTTTCTTAGTAATATGGCATGCGAGACACAGTCAAAAGCTTTGCTGAGGTCGCAAAACAGTGAGGCTGAGTACTTACCATTTTCGAAGCATTCTAAAGTGTGTTCTGTAAATGTTAAAATGGCGTCAGATGTTGACCATTTTTCCCTAAACCCATACTGATACTTATTTAATATCTTATGTTTTTAAAAATATTTGACAATTTGGTTTTTTATTGCCTTTTTGAATATTTTTGAAATTATTGGGAGAAGTGTGATGGGCCTGTAATTACCAAGATCATCTTTATCGCCTTTTTTAAAAATAGGTATAACGCATGCTACCTTTAGGATATCAGGAAATACACCTGTTCTAAAGCTTTCATTTATAAGTTTAGTAAAAGGAGTAATTAATAGATTTTTAACAGTTTTTAGGAAGGTAATGTTTAAACCATATGTATCCCTGCTATTGTTGTTTCTTTAACTGTTACCTAATAATATCTCGAACCTCTATGTAACTGACCTCAGGAAAACTAAATGGCTCATTGGTGTTAACGAATTCTGTGTATTGTAATGGATCAATGTTTGTAGCTTGCAGACTGCTAGTAATATCTTGCGCGATATGCACAAAAAAATTATTAAATTCGCCGGAAGTGATGTTAGGTTTTTCGGTGAGTTTATTGCTTTTATATGCATTTATTATACCCCACATTGTTTTCACGGGGTTACCTGATTTTTTTATGATGTCATCATTTGCTTTGATTTTTTCACATTTAATAGTTTGTCTATATTTAAGCCTGAATTGGTTTCTTATTTTTTTATTTTCTTCTGTGTTAGCCCGCTTACGCACATCATTTAAAACATTTAAATGCTCCCTCATGGTTCGAATCTCATTTGTGAACCATGTTGGTTGTGACAAATTATTGTTTTTAAATGTTAATAATTTTTCTGGAAATGATTCATAATATTCCAATAGGATAGTTCTAATAACATATTCCATTTCGTATTTACATCTAAGCTACCGTCATCAATGAAATCCCATGCGACATCGGCTAGATGCATAAAAAATGTATTTGCCAGTTTCAGTACTTGGACGACATATCTTTTTATATTTAATATTATGATTGAAAGTGGTTACCTCGAGAATTACACTTTTATGATCAGATAAAGAGTTCTCCGAACTGTAGGAATTGTAGGCATCTGTTGAGAAATTAATAAAAATATTATCAATACAATTATCCTCCCTAGTATTGTAGAGGAAAACGATAAATGAAAACGGTCACAGACGTAGTGGGGAATAGAGAGGGTAGTGGCTATGCATAACGCATAGCTGTTTGTATCACATCATGTTTTACGTCTTTTATGTCGCGTGCATTAGAATGAGAGAGAAGGTCAGGCTTGTGTTGTTTGCCAACTAGCACGAACGACATGTGAGATATGGTACTTCAGAGGCGGACTTAGTTTACTTTCATATACGGCGGAGTGTACGGGTGTAAGTGCAATTAATACATTAATACATTAGTTTATATTTGTCTTTTTGCTGGTATGTAACTTATTTATTACAAAAATGAGTCGATCGAGTGATTGTGAGTGTGAAAGTGACAGTTATAGTGATTTCAGTGATAAAGAAAATAAAATTCCAAATGAGTTTCAAGGGAGAAAAAAACGGCATTTAAGCAGTGACGGGAAACAAATTTGTTTAAATGTGTATAATACTCTTTTACAGCGACAAACTAATGACTTTAACTTGCGTGATTTAGATATATTAAGGGAAACAGAACCTTTAACCCGCGTTCCCTATTCCACATTGTACAAACTAGTGAAAACAGGTGTTACCGAAAGAAAGCAACGTTGCGACGCTGGTATATCAAAAATTTTAGATCCATCAATAGCAAAACTTTTAAAAAATGTAATTTATGATGCATATCAGAAAAATGAAATCCCGACTGTTGACGTGGTAGACAGAAAACTAAAGGAAATGGATTGTCCTTTGAAATATACGACAAGAACTTTAAGGAACTGGCTGAAAAAAATTGGATTTAAATTTAAAACAATTAATAAACGCGTGGCGATTATGGAAAGCAGACGAATAGTGGATTGGTGACATTCATATCTAGAGGAGATTAAAAAGTTCAGAAGGGAAAATAGAACAATTTATTACCTAGATGAAACTTGGTATGACACTCACAATACCGTAAAAAAAGGATGGACTGATGGAACTAAAAAATGTCTACCACAGTCATTGCCTCCAAATAAGGGGACTCGATTGGTTATATTACACTGTGGATCAGGTGATGGATGGGTAGATAATGCATTGAAACTATGCGGGAAAAACATGGAAGAGTGTAACGTGGATTATCACAAGAATATGGAGGGAGTAATTTTTGAAAAATGGTTGGAAAATACTCTAATTCCAAAATTAAAGCCAAATAGTGTTATTGTTCTTGACAATGCGAAGTACCATTCAAGAGAATTATATAAAATTCCTAATAAGAGTTCGACTAAATTGGAGTTGCAAATTTTTTTAACGGATCACGACCTCTATTATATGGACAGTTATACTAAAGCAGAATTGTTGGAAGTCCTTCATACGAAAACATTTGAGAAGAATTATGTTATAGACAGTATAGCTGAAAGATTTGGCCACAAAGTTTTAAGATTACCACCATATTATTGTATTTTCAACTCAATAGAATTGATTTGGGGAAAATTGAAAAAAAATATCAGAAAAGGAAATACTTTTCCAAAATTCGACAAAAAAGTGATAAGAGTTAATTAAAAACGAAGTGTCCAAAATTACCAAGGAAGATTGGGAAAAGAGAATTGCCAAAGTGATTAGAATTGAGGATGATTATTTGAAACTTTGTGAATTTAATAAAAATGGGGAAAATAAATTCATTATAAATTTAGAAGAGGATAGTTCATCATCTGAAAATGAACGCACAGGATTCTGAGGAAGAAGTGATTGTGATGACTTGTGATTGAAGAAGTGGTAGTGATATATATAAGTTTATTATTTGTGTCCGTTTTTGTGTTCAATGATAGTGATCGTGATATCAAGCTTATTATTTATGTCATTTTGTGTGTTCGTAAGTATTTTAATCTATTTTTATTTATTTAAAGAATTCAATTATATTTAATTTTATTTATTTGGAGAATACATATTTTATTTACGAAAATTTACTATTTCGAGTTTTGTTTCTGTTTTTAGAGGTTTATTGTTATTTTTTAATTTATTTTGAGAATACCTATATATTTTTTTACTGTCACTATTTTAAGTTTTTTTTTGTTTTTAGATGTTTATTGTTATTTTTTTTATTTATTTTGAGGATACCTATATATTTTTTTACTGTTACTATTTTAAATTTTTTTTGTTTTTAGAGGTATAGTTTTATTTTTTTGTATAATTTTCTTTATCCTGTACTAATATTCTTTACCCATCCTATCATGGCAAGATATGCTCATACCTCCCCGTGGTTCTTGCTAGGTAGTAACAATTTACTCAAATATTAAGTGAACTAGGATACTGTAACTACTGTATAGTCAGTAGTGTAAATTGTTGCCAGCTAAACTGAGCCCACACAACAAAAGCCAACGCAATTTTCTTATGGAAAAGTGACTTCCGTTAAATTGGTTGAATTTTTGATATGTTGTGTATCCTATCTCTGTATCAAATGCATCAATGTCTCAGATTTGTTTAATAACACCTAAACAGTATAATTGATTGTCTTATCATATCATATGACGTCATAGCAGGTTATGGCGTGTCACAGAACCTCATAGTGGTCACTTTGAATTTTATTGTGATCTGAGCACCTAGAAGTAAGAGAAAATAATGTTATTTAAATCATGATGTTCTATGACACGATATTACATGCTATGACGTCATATGACGTGACGACGTTTGAGATTATATGATATAATATTTCAATAAATAAACCATGACAGTTATGAGGTGTTTTCAAACCACTGTGAGACCCTAGAAGCAAAAAAAGAGTACTGATTTAACCCGTCTGGGTTACCTCAAATAAATGATAATTCTTACTTTAGCAAGCTTTATCTCAAGACTGCGAAAGTTTGTCAATTTGTGCCAGTTGAGACATTTGATCAGAGAGATGGGATACACAACATATCAAAATTTCAACCAATTTAACGCAAGTCACTTTTCCATAAGAAAATTGCGTGGTCCTTTAAAAGCGTAAACAGACATACGTACACAATATAGTTAAGTCCGGGCCTGCCTTCTTAGCGTCTCACCTCGCACCCCCCCCCCTCTCAATTTCCTCTTTCCAGCACTATACTTTCCCTAATGGTTTGCTCCAGGCCGAAAGTTTTAAAAAGATTGGTTAGTGTTACATCTTGGTGGTTCCCTGTATTAAACTTTACATTGAAATCACCACAAATAATTACTTGATTGCTATTGACAGTGATTAGTAGTTTTTCAAGGGTATCTATAAAAACATTGAAATCTCCAATTGGAGAGCGGTAGATAGTTAAAATTGTGACATAAAGGTTTTTTATTTTTGCTGCTGCTATTTCACAGTGTTTTTCGATAGACAATTTATTTACATTTATGAGTGGGTAAAATTCTAGCGATTTATTCATAAGTATAAGTGTACCCCCGTAAGTAAATTCAGTTCTTGCAAAATGGCTTGCTATTGTACACTCGCTAATTTTGATATGTTGAATTTCGAATTCATGTGGCCAGTGTTCACTAACACATATGACATCAATATTAGTTTCCTTAGCAGCTAGGTAATCTTCAAGCTCATTTATTTTATTCCGTATGCTTTGTATGTTTATGTGTTGCAACATCTTCTTTCTTGATCTGTTTCTGATGTTTACCTGAATAGAAGCAATGTTAGGAATACCAATAAAATATGGAACCTTCTTCTCTACTAATCCGAATGTTTTACTGTTGTTGGTTACTTGGGGATATTTATTAGTAGGTTGCTGCTCATCTATAAAAAAGCATTTCTTTGGTCATATTTTCTTTGTTATATTTTCTTTGTTACGGCTGATACATTTCATCTTTCATTGCAAAAGGCGCAGTAACTAAAAATACTTTACTTTGACTCTCGATGGTGGGAAGTTCTTTGGCATCTACTTGTATGTTTTTAAATGCGGGTTTTTTGGATATATAGTTATACCGACAAGTTCTTAGTAGAATAGAAGCTTTAGAGGAACCCTATCTAATGACTAAAGTTTTGTTGATTATGGGCTATACTGGAGTATGTCGACGAGAAGAAATCACTAATATATTAATTGACGACATAGAAGACAAAAAAAGTATGTTTTTAATCAAAATTTCAAACACTAAAACGAACAATCCAAGATTATTAATTACAATAAAGGAAATTGTAATAAACAACCGGTAGGCATACATACTTCAGGTAAATGCTCCTTCCAAAACAGCTACGTTTTTAAAATTGTCCAGCCCAGAACATAGGACATTGTTTATTGTTGACGTAGTTCAGCGACATTGCTAGCTAATGGGGATGCTGACGTTATCAGTGGCGGCCGGTGCGGGAGGACTCTGGGGCGCCGCCTTCCCTGTCAAATTTAAAACAATAAAAAACAATAGACAATAACTCATCTCCCGATAACCTGCTTTACGACTATTTTTTAAAAATAATAAAAAACAAATGGCATACTCTCCTCACTTGCGATCAATTTAATTTAACTTCTGAATTGCATGTATAAACGCTGAAATGGTCTCCATATATTCCGCCTAAAATATGTACGATGGTCGTCATGACAACAAGTAAAAGAATGGGAGGGGGTTACGCGTGGTTTCGTTATCTATTGGGGCTCTGGTCAGTCCGTCCACGGCTGTGTAGGAGTTAATTGCTTCGTCGTTTCAGTTTTCTTTGCTTTTTTACGTATGAAATTGTTTTGAGGTTATCGTTCTTTTTAAAATTTTATCGATTTGTTGCATATATAATGTAATGTAATTTACATTACAGATTTTTTTAAAGTTTTATTAAACATTAGACTAGACGGCAAAAGTGCAAAAAACATAATTAATTATGAAAGTGAGTGAAATTAAAAAACTTATATTTAGCCGCTTGAGCTCAAATGAAAAACTTGAAATAAAACAAAACGGCCGTCCAACGCCAGTTTTAAATATAGTGCAAGAGCAGCGACAGTGCAAAAATAAAAATGCTCTCATGCGTAAGTTTGACAGAAAGATATACATTAAAACTATTTGGATTTGTGGTTGCGAGGAAACAAATTCGTTCTTTTGTAATGTATGTCTGCTTTTTGGGGCGATGATAAGTGGACAAAAAATGGGGTAAACGATTTAAAGCACATTTCTAAAAAAATTAAAAAACACGAAAATAGTACGAAATATCTAGATAATGTTGTCAGTTTTCAACTTTTTAGAAAGACTAATATTGCTACATTTCTCAGTACGGCTTATACGGATCAAATTCGTAAGCATAATGAGACTGTGATCAAAAATCGACATGTCCTCTTAAAAATAATAGACATATTAATACGCGCGGAACGTGTAATCTTGCCCTTCGCGGTCACGACGAGAAAAAAGTCTCTGTAAATAGAGGGGTATTTCTAGAATTGGTTGATTTTTTACCAAACGCTGATAGTGCTTTTAATAGCCATATTCAAGAAGCAACAGTGTTCAAGGGCACATCAAAATTTTGCAATGTATGTTCGAGGTTTGTCGTGAACATATTCTTGGAGAAATTCAAGAATCTGCGTATCTCGCATTTATGGCTGATGAGACTACAGATGTATCAACTTAAACTGTAGTTGTATTATGTTATGAACTAAATGGAAAAACATTTGAGCGGTTTTGGGGGTTTGCAAATCCGAAAAGTCAAGATGCAGATGGACTGTCTCAATGCATTTTAGAACAGATTTCGCCGATTTTGCCACATTGCCCAGAAAAACTGATTTGTTAAACACATGAGGGAGATGCTTTTATGCGTGGTCATTTAGGTGGTGTTAACGTGAAAATTCGCCAATAGTACAAAAATGCACATTTTGTATATTGCTACGCTCATCAGCTTAATAAAATACAAAAACAGGCAGTTTCATGCATCAGTAGTGTACAAATATTTTTTCAAATTTGAATGGCATATCAATTTTTTTTCTCAATCGCCAGACAGAATGGCAGCTTTGCAACATGTTTGTGACAAATTCCAATACCTTCTCAAACACGATGGAATTTTAACTCTCGTATAGTACAGAGTGTGTATGCCATTAGAGTAATGAATGCAATATTTCAGAGCGACGAATGGGTGCATAATAGTAATTTTTTTTACACGTTTATTTAACGTCGGCCTATTTCCGCTACTGAGGCCTAACACCGACGCCTGTAGACGAGCTACCCCCAACTAGGAATTTTGCCGAACCTCTTCCTTTAAGACGAGTAGGGATCTTTTACTTACCGAACATTTAGTAGACAAGGGACGGACTACTTTACATCCCCTCCGAAGGATGGTATATCCCCTATACAACCCTCGCCTAAGGTTGTATAACTTCCGCGCATACACTGATATACAAGCCGCTGGAAGATGTGTGAGGCGAGGACACGGTCTTCGTTGTGAACACGAATGGTACCTCTGGTTTGAAAAAAATAAAATAATTTTAGTTGGAGAGCTTAGTATGAGACTCTAGATGCCTTCCGTGCACTCAATTTTATTTGATTTGAGTTCGGGGTGGATAAACTTGAAAAGGCTGGAAAGAGCCAACTGCTTCGCCCTGTATATTGTCAGAGCTTGATTTGCAGTCGAATTTAATCTAATTTGATTTAATTAACACTTGACTGAATATTATTTCAGTTGTCAGGGTCGAAAGCTACACCCTGTATAGTATAGTAGCTTGAATTTAAATTAAACACTTTAGTTTAGAACAAAATAAACAAATGATTTATTTCCGATTAACACACAGAGTTGAATATTTAAATAGTAAAATCAAATTTATATTCACAAAAATTTATTTTAACGTATCGACACTTGAAATTTGCCCGAGTCGGGTTTGCCGTATTTGTTTAATTAAAATTTGTTATTTATTAATGAGAAAATTCACTTAAAACTAGAGCCGCGAAGGCGATTAAAATGGGGCACTGGGGCTGAATAATAAAATACTTTTTTACTAGGGTCTGCCTAAGAAGGTGGTACGGCACTAATTTATATATAATAATTTCACTAGGTACACCGGAAACACAACTTGCCGAGGGCTTGGCTCGCTCCCTTATTTATACTAGTGATGGGGCACGATGCTCGCTAAGAGCTGGAAAAGCCGGAAAGGGAGCCAGACCATCATATGGTGCTTAAATTATGAAATATTGTGCAAGGGTTGCTGAAATTTTGGAAAATCGGGTCGAAACTTATATCATTAAATCGGCTGTAGAAAATGTAATAATTTGATATAAAAATGTCAGCGGAATCTAATTCGATTTTAGAAATATGAGCGATAACTGTCTGAATAATTGGTTAAATTTGAATTGGTCCCGTGAAGTAGCGTTGCTAGTCGTATTTTAATCCATATTTGATGTTATATTGAGCCACATTGAGGGTATGTGATTGTCTGCGTCGAGCAGAGCGGGATCCAGTTTTAGGGTAATATGAAGTGAAGATAGTGATGAGTTGCCAGCAACTAGTGGGAATACGTAAACTGGACTTATTTTTGGAATGGGCGTTTTATGGGCTGACTGGAGAGGTAAATGAAAGACGTTTTGATATATTATTGGAAATTCAAATTGGACGTTGAATTGAAGCGAAAGGGACTTGTAGAAACTTTTGGGAAGTGAAATAAAATATTCTAATTTGAGATTTGGGGAGTCATTTGAAAGTAATTTGAGATCATGAGGGGGCTGTATTTTTTAGGACGATCCTTTGTAAGTTTCTTGCTATATTTTGATGAATTTTGATATTGGGAGGTTTTTGACGTTATATTTAGATTATTAGGGAATTATGGACGTGGCGTGGATTTTCTCAGAAATATTAATTGAAAATTGGGGTTTTTGAGTTCCCCGGGTGCTTTAATGACTTTTTTTATATGTTTTGCCAAGTCGACTGTAATGATTAAATTATTTGACAAATTTTAGTGATTTTTCATCGGCCATCTTGGTAATATGGAGAATGTACGGTAACAGTTGGAATGGTCACCCATCATACTAACCGCGCCTGACATTGCTTTACATCGCATATCGAAGTATGTACGTAGTAAAGATGCACCTACGCTCGCCGCCCCGGTGCATAATAGTAAATACACAAGTTTGCCAATGTATACTACAAGCAAATTTTCTATGTGGCTTCCTCGCACCCCCTGACCATCCTTTATGTTAATTTTTTTGACTATATACTTTATGATGAGCAACACAACCATTGCTTAAACCAAACTAGAAGACAATAACAAAAAGGGCTTTATCGTTATCGTAGTTCCCTGCACCTTCTGACCACCTTTACTTTCTGATACAGATTAAAAATTCATGAAATCGTGTAAAGCTCATTTTTACCCTTATTTATTTTATTATGACAGACTAAAATTTCCCCATTAATGTAATGTGCATTGATGGTAGATTGATAGAGAATAAAATATAACAAAAATCGCTTTACTGTTACAATAACAAAATACAGATTATAAAATGAAATCGTGTAGAGCTAATTTTTACCTTTATTTATTTTTTTTATACACTGCTTGATGATAAGGCATAAAATAGTCCAGCCTTGCATGGACTCATATCGTCAATTCGGAGCAATATGTCTTTTGTAAACTTTTTTTTTATCCAACACACAATAGTTGAAGAATTAATTGAAATAAATATACTGGCAATAACTCTCACGGGGAACAAGATGAAGATTTCAGAAAATCGTACTGATACTTAAAAATGTGTTATTGTCATTCATACTACTTTTATCACTTCCAATTACCCGTGAACGAACATACTATATGTTATAATCACCAGATATATTTTCATAGCGTACATAGTTTTATTACGTGTTCAGACAAAACTCCTCGTAGGGTATTAATAAGTGGGAACTCAAATTATAAATATATTAAATGAACAGCAAACAGCCATGAGTCATCATACAAAGACAGACGGCTTTCGAGTATTACCAATCATAATTCCGAAAAATTAATGCACCATCATACTTTAATTTCTTTTGCCTCTTGTATTTCTAAATTAATACAGCTACATTAAATTATACGTGAGGTCCATAAGTAACGGATAAATTCACTATCTACGTAATTAACAATTTATGACTAAAATCCTAAAACACGTCAATTTTTAATTCTAAAATGACATTTTTTGGGCATAATTTTATACTTCCCCGTTCAACCCACTTGGAGTGACAGCTACCCCTTTAAAATTTTTAAACGGAACGAGAGGGAGCGTATAATAGCTCATTTGAAAAGGTTTTTAATTCGGTGTTTGTTGAGAGTATTCATATGATTAAAATATTTTAAAAATTTACTCTTGCTGTTTAGATTCATAAACTCCTGAAATGAATCGAGATATTTTAGGTAAAAATGTCTTCTATTTTACATTGATGTGGCAGATACATCTCGGACACTAGCTCAGGCGGTATCTGCTTAAAATCATCTATGTTTGAGTGAATCGGGTAGTATGGCAGATTTTTGGCTTAATTGCTCCTAAAAATCATAAGAAATGATAATTTAGCTATGCACTAGTTTGGAAACGAGGGCGTAATTTTGTATTAAACAAAATGTGAAAAAATTCCTAAGAATTCTGTTTTTTTATTCCTATTTTTTCATATACTTCAGGAACTATTGCTTTTAGAGAAAAGTTATAGAAATAAAGCAGTTTTGTAGTCAAATTATAAATAAGATGCGGTTGGTTGCAAATTTAAAAATTCACTTTTACTATTGCAAAAGCAGTAAAAATCGAAAAAAAAAAAATTTGAAATAGCAAGTTATTTGTGGATTTTTTTTTCACATACTTATATTATACGTAGGACCTTCATACTTAACAAAAGAAAACTTTTTAATATAATAAAATCTTGTTTAAAAATTTGGTTAGCAAAACAGCCTCAGTTAAGCCGGAACCCTGTCCCCCAGATGAGCCCCCTTAGGACTCCGTAGCCCCCGCGTTAGGACTCCTCCCCGAGCCTTCGCCCTGTCAAGGGGTCCCGTGTGTCCCTTTATTCTGAATGCCTCCGGCCGACCGGCGCAATTTTGGCACGCGGGAAATTCAAATAGTTCTAACCTTATCAGTGGGCCCAGTTTCAACATAACCTAACGCGTCCTCTAGGAGACATAACCTCACTCAGCAAAAAAATTGTCAAATTTTTAAACAATTCCTTAGGCTCTCTTAATTAACGGATTTTAATATCTAAAAATAGATTTGAAAATTTGAGTGCTCTTTTATATGTCAAAAAATTTTCAACTTTCTAAATGCTTCAATTTAGCCTCAGCAACATTTTGAAATTTTTTTCGAGGTTTAGATTGCAAAATTATTATGCAAAAACTAAAAGTCCGATCTTGATGAAATTTGGTGGGAAGATTTATTATATCAAAAAGTCTTCTTTAGCCAAGTATGAAGGTCCTACGTATAATATAAGTATTTGAAAAAAACATCCATAAATAACTTGCTATTTCAAATTTTTTTTTTGATTTTGACTACTTTTGCAATAGTAAAAATGAATTTTTGGATTCGCAACCAATTGCATTTTGTTTAATTACAAAACATTTTGATTTCTATAACTTTTCTCTAAAAGCAATAGTTACTGGGATATATGAAAAAATAGGAAGAAAAAAACCGAATTTTTAGGAATTATTTTCACATTTTATCTAATAAAAATTACACCCATGTTTTCAAACTAGCGCATAGCGAAATTATCATTTATTATGATTTTTAGGCGATTAAGCTAAAAATCTGCCATACTACCCAATTCACCCAACCCAAAACAAATATCGCCTGGGCTACACGTGTATTAGAAGAAAAATTTTGGCGAATTAAAAAAGGCCACGTACCTACTTACTAAACCAGTAGAAATGACACAAACTGAAGAAATGCATTTTAGATGTGGTGAGCACTGAAGAGTACGTTTATAACTTGAACATATGCTTATTATATAATCTGCAATATGCACACTGTCTACAAATAAATCCACATAACCTGTGTGCTTTTTTGATTTTAATGTCTATATGTTGGTTAAAGCTAAAATCGCTAGTAAACGTAACTCCTAAGTCTACAATAATATTTCACGACATACTCCGCAAGGGTTAGATTTATTAACTCAACTCTAACACTCATTATTTCATTTGCCAAAGTTTTGAGAACCAGTTAAATGAATTCAATCGTTGAAATGGTACAATCATATTCGCTTCTCATTTTTCATATTCACTAATGTACCCAATAATATTAATCCGTTCTAAGTTATTCTTAATTAAGGCTGTATAAAATAGATCAATTTGTAATAAGTTATACTTTTTATTGTTAAGGTTAGAACTATCGAAAATGGTCCAACCTGATATTTCTGAATCTATTATCTATTGTAATGTTAGTGAATTTTTTTCCCAATTTAATACTTTAATATGTCTTTACCAAATGTTAAAATCTATAGCCTTAAAAATATGTTTATAGTCCAACCTAATGTCTTAAGGAATTATAATAGAAATAATTGTCAACACCGCTTATGCTGAAACAAATTATTTCTGAATCCACTCCTGTTTATGAATTTAATGATCTTCAAATACGACAAACCAAGCTGCCACTTGAGACGGAACTTTGGTTACATCAGAAGTCGTTTGGCAAATTTTACAGTATATTACATAACATGGAAATTGAAATTGGCACGTGAGGGGAATGTTGGAGTGGAAATTACACTAGTGTGTAACAGTGGCGGTTTCTCTGAGGAGGCAGAGGAGGCCGGGCCTCCCTACTTCTGATTTACCTTTACAGTTACTTTACATATTTACATTAATATAAATATAAATATACTTTATGAAACGACAAATTTAAATTAACAGAAATATTCCCTAAATCTGCGAATTTAAACTATTATTATTATAACCGGCAACGCTGCACAACTGTAACATTCTATCCATGGTGACTGGTGAGGCAGGCCCCCAAACGCTTCTAACATAGCTTTCGCGTTTAGAATGGTTCAATTTGAAACGTTTGAAGCTACCCATTAAAATCTGCTCTCAAAACCACGTGCCGGAGGCCAAGCTCCGGACCAATAGGAACAAAGATTAATAAACATCTGACTTTTATTTTCCCGCTTCCAGAGTCCAGACAGTCGTACCGTTTACCGTTTAGGTTAATTGAAAGTAAAAGTGTCTGTGGTGGTTGTATTTTATTAAGTGCAATAAATTCATTTAAAATTTTTGTTTAAATATTGATAAAACGTCAAAAATGGAATTAAACGTAAGTACAAGCAATAACAATGGTAATGTCAGTATCGGTGAAGTGTTTAAATCTGTAGATGATATTGTAAATTTCCTTTTGAAGAATGTTCATTTTAGTCAATTAACATATGATGACAAGAGATTTATAATAAAAACTTTAAAAAGGCCCCAACCTACCATGCAAAATCTCATAGTAACTTCAAAACATAATCGTTCTTTTTGTGTACAATGGTATGATAAATGTGAGTGGTTAACTGGATGTCCAGTACAAAATAAATTATATTGCTGGTATTGTTTACTTTTTTCTAATGACCCAGAGAACACTGTTTGGTCAAAATTAGGATATAATGATTTAAAAAACTTACCCAGATCAATTGAAAGGCATGCTAGGTCAAAAGGACATTTAACTGCTTCAATAAAATTCAAGTTATTTGGCAAACAGAATATTTTAAATTCTATTGATCAAGGCCACAAACAGTCAATTGTAGATCATAATGTAAAGGTTAAAGAAAATAGAGATATCTTAAATAGACTAATTGATACGGTAATTTTTTTATGTTGTCAAGAATTGGCTTTTAGGGGACATGATGAGAATGTGCATTCAGATAATAGAGGAAATTTTCAAGAGCTTATTTCTTTTCTGAGCAGATACGATGGCAAAATGGAACAATTTTTAAACGAAGCTACAGTTTTTTCAGGAACTTCTAAAGCTATTCAAAACGATTTAATTGAATCAATTAGTTGTGTTGTAGTACAAAAAATTGAAAGCGAATTAAATGAAGTACCTTTCTTTTCTTGGCAAGCTGATGAAACCACAGACATCAGCTGCTGTTCACAGTTATCGGTTGTTTTCAGATATGTTATTAAAGGGCAAGTGGTTGAACGATTTGCAGGTTTTTACAATGTTAGTTCAGGTCGAACCGCAAATGATTTATTTAATTTTTTAACAGAAAAATTTGGAAAATATGACTTAAAAAATAAACTTGTTGCTCAGACATATGATGGGGCATCAGTTATGGCTGGTCACTTAAATGGGTTACAGGCAAAAATTAAAACAATGGCCCCTCAGGCACTTTTTACACATTGCTATGCGCATACGTTGAATTTAGTATTGAGTAAAGCGTGCACAGATAGCATCAAAGAATGTAAATTTTTTTTTGCCAACTTGTCTGGATTTTCATCATATTTTTCAAAATCAACTAAAAGAACAAAGGTACTTAATACCATAGGATCTGACCGTTTACCGTCAAATGTGGCAACAAGGTGGAATTTTACATCTAGAGCAGTTTTTACAGTATTCAAAAACAGGGATAAGTTAATAGAAGTTTTTGATTATATTTTGACACATGATGATTTCAAACAAGACTAGCCAACTTTAAGAGAAGCTGTTGGCTTAAAAAGACATCTTAAAGATCCTCATTTTCTCTTTCTTTTGCATACTTTTAAATTTATCTTTAAACACACCGATGTTGTATTTTCAATTTTACAAAATAAAAGCACAGACATTTCATACGTCAGGAAACGTTTGAATGCATTAACTATTACATTGTAAAATTTTAGAAATAATGAAATTCATTTTAATGATCTTTACAACCAACTGTCTGAAGATTTCCAAAGTGGTGAACCGGCGCCAAAGAAAAGAAAGACAACATTAAATCTTCAAGATTTGAGACTGAATTATAAACAGATTTTCAATGAAATTTTGGATACAATAATTAATCAACTACAGATAAGATTTTCCGATTTAGATAAATTAGAATTTTTCGATTTAATAAGAAAAGATAATTTTCTCTCATATTGAAAAGAATTTCCAAATGATAAATTTGAATCATTATTAAAACAATATAACCTTTTTGATTCAATAGCACTAAAAAATGAATTAACAACTGTATACGCTGACAAAGAATTGTTTCAAAATTGTCAAGCCCCTACCGAAATGATTTCATTTATTTATAATAATGACTTAATTTCTTGTCTAACAGAATTTTATAGATTACTTACTTTAGCTGTCATAATTCCTGTTACGTCTGCTTCAGTAGAAAGGAGTTTTTCCGCCCTCAAACGAATCAAATCATTTACTAGAAATACTATTGAGCAAGAAAGATTAAAAAATATTTCTATCATTTCTATCGAAAAACGGCTTGTTAAGGAACTAACACAGAATAATAAATTTTATGACGAAGTAATAGATATTTTTGCCAAACAAAAAGATAGACGGATTTCATTAATTTACAAGAACATTTAGACATGTAGTTTTTTTGTTCAATTTCTTTTTTGTTTAAAATTTAAAAAACCACCACAGCAATTATTCTACTTCTGTAGATTGTAAGTATACTACCAAGTATATTTTTATTTGTGTTGTTTTTCAGTTTGTTATTATTTAACTATTTTTAATTTGAGAATATTTTTATTTATGTTATCGTTTCAGAGTTTATTATTTATTTCATATTACTATATAATTGTTTTGATTGTGGTAGCATTTGTGCCATATTATTATTACTATTATTATATTAATAATTAACTCCCTCACCTATTAAAAGCACCCCTACCCCACAATCCCTTCCTGGCAAGATATAATTCAGACCTCCACGTTGGTTCTTGCTGGACGGTAGAATTTGTTTTTTACTTTATACTTTGATATTTATCATAAAACAAATTATACTGACTAACATGAAGAGAAAATTACTAATATTTGTGTAATGGTAAAGTTTAAAAGTTGACCTTGATATTCGCAAAATTTTCATCGCGGCGCACATGTGTATACCTCCCGCCCCTCGGAACCACCCAGGCCTATCTATCCCCTGCCTCCCCAGTTTAAAAACTGAGGAACCGCCACTGGTGTGTAAGACTTTTCCAGCGAGTCGTGTACAATATTTTTCCCACGATGGAAAGAAACCACTTTTCATACCATTATACATTTAATTTACAAACTTCGTATCTTTGTTGCGACGTTGACAATAATTTGCTGCTTTGAATACATTTGGTGTGGTACATTCCATAAAATCGATATTCATGTCTTAATATTGATTAGATATAGTTTTGTTGATGTGTTGTCAATAAAACATTAAGCACATTAAATTTATCAGGTATGAGGGATGCCTTCAGAGAACAGCCAACTTATGGAAACAACTTTCTTTCTTTTGTTGATATTTCTATAACATACGTATGTGTTAGGAAAATAACCTCCATGTATGGTACTATTTATTTTATCACCTACTATGTTAAGTGAATAAGGACGCTTTCTTGGCGGATCGTGGAAAAATGTTTATATTCTTGTGTACATAATTTTTAAATATTACATTATAACAGTAAAAGTAACACAATCATATCATATAGCTACTAACGTTAAATAATATGTGTACACCTAATTGATGATGAATAAAGATTTGATTTGCATTATAAAATAATGATATAACGTTCGATCTTATTCCAGAACAAAGTTAGGTTAGACTGACAGACGTGAATCTGACATTATAACATTTTTCATCGCTTATTATTTTCCATTGAAGAAGTTCAGAAAAATTTCGAGAAAAGTTAGGGACATAACAATTTTGTAAAGGCGATATTAATGAAATAACTTTCATTCATCTTCAAACTCTAGGTACAATAATTTCTCTCCATTTTCATTTCAATGTCAGGGATGTTAACGTACACTTTATTTTTTAGATGTCCCACAATTAATCAAGTAGATTTTAAAGTGTGAATCCGCAAATCCCTTTTCATATTCTGTACGCAGTCTTCACGTACAGTTGCAAAGTCTGCCAGTGTCCAAATCGAGCGATATAGACGTCGAACCAAAGCAACGCGCACAGCTTCAATATATTCAGGAGTAGTTACAGACCCCGCATCTGACCTTGTGGTTTTTTGGTTGACGTCTGAAGTTATTTTCCTATATCACTCTATCCACAAGTTTAACAATTTTTGGCGTCGGATATTGATTCGAGTAGAGGAACACCGCCTTAAAATTGTGTAATGATTAATAATTATGTAGTAATCATATCTATTGACATAGAAAATGGTAAAAAGTGTAGTAGCAAAAAAATAATTTTATTAAAGGTATACAAGACACTGTGAAAAAATGAAATGGTTTGGCATAAATTCATTTTCTTGAGAGCTGCAAAAATAAGGTAACATAATAATATAAAATATATTGGTTGACTAGTTAAAACTGTTACGAGGATGCACGAGGAGAACTAATAAACCTAATTTATTTATAGTGTAGAATAAGAAATTAACTGTTAACTATCAATAATTTCGAAAGATTTTAGTTGAGTGAAACAATAAAGGAAGTTGTTGATTTATTGATGTTACAGAAAAAATAATATATGCAATTTTTTTAAAGTACACCTATGCTAAAAATACACTAAAAGTAGAAAACAATTTTTTTCAGTTATCACTGTAATTTTACACCTATAAAACTAAAATAAACGCGTGGAGCGCTTATCAACTGTCACTTTTTTCTCACGTGATTTTTCGACAAAGAGTAAGAAATTTGTAAAAACTTAGTAAAATAAAATAAATCTATTGTTTGGATTTAATTTCTCAGGGAATAATTTTATGATCGATCAATGGGGAAAAATGTTACGAATAGCATATTAAAATGTTTAAGACTTGAGTGTTGTAGCAATATTGTAAATAAATAAAAACTATCAACAAATTGGCCTCACTCGACTTTAACGCGGAACAACGGCCATAAAATGCTTCTAATAATTAATATATATATATATATATATATATATATATATATATATATATATATATAAGAGGTTCTCTTATCTCTGGGCTTCAGCATAGTTTCAGCTGAGTCCATTTTGTTAATTATTTTAAATGAAATTTTAATCAGATTTTATTAATATGTGTAACTAAACTTAAGTTAAATGCTTTATTTATAACAGTAGGAGTGTAGCTATGTGTGTGGGATCGACCACTAGTTACGTTTTAAGAAATTTTCCTGCCATGTGTTTCGACGCAGGTTTATCAAATTAACCTCAAGTTAATGTCTTGAGAAAGCTAATAAACATTAGCGAAAGCTTGACAATAACAAAGAGTTTTCTTTTTGTATTGGCCAAAATACCTTATCACTGACTGCAACCTCTATATATATATATATATATATATATATATATATATATATATAATCACGTTGTAGAGCAAGAAATTATCTGCTATGTTGATATGGGAAATACCCCTCTACGATGCTTAATTTTTTTAAATCAATTTTTTAAGATTGGTTTGCCAAATTGTTTTGCCAAGTGCAGCACGCGCCGTTCCGCCACGTCGTCATGGCGACAAAGAGCTGACCAAACGAAAACAACTTGGCAAAAAAATTTTAAAAATTGATTTAAAAGAAATTAAGCATCGTATAGGAGTACTTCCTATATAAAAATTGTAGAGAATTTCTTTCTCTACAACGTGATATATATATATTTTTAATTATTAGAAGTATTTTATGGCCATCGTACCGTGTTAAAGTCGAGCAAGGCCAATTTGTTGATAGTTTTTATTAATTTACAATATTGCTGCAACACCCACGTCTTAAGTTTTAATATGTTATTCCTGACATTTTTCCCCATCGATTGATCATAAAATTATCCCCTGAGAAATTAAATCCAAAAGATTTGACAAATTGGTCTAGGTTTATTGTACCATTTCCTGATATTAAGGATAGAAAATTTACACCATACTAAAATTCATTAGTCCAAGGAATATGGAAAGTACATGATAGGCCGCTTATATTTTCTTTCATCATGATCCTTTCATTTCATTTACATTTAGTTTTAGGCATACAGGAAGGGTTGCCATAATTTTTTAGAGTCAAATTCAGACGCTTTGCCGACTTGAAAGGTGTCAAAAGAAAACTAAATACCTACCGATATGCAATATCGTTATTGACTACTTGGTCTTTCTCCAACTTTTTCACGTTGTTTTGAATGCTGAATGATGCTGAATCCGAGAGATTTGATACATATCCTTTTATTTATGTTTTTAACCGCATTTCTAGCTTTTAACTTATCAAATGTATTTTGAGACAATGGAAGCAGCAAGCTAGTGTGATCAGAATAGATCAACAGTATATACAAATAACAATAGATGATTTTTCTATTTATATTAAATATTTAGATATTGAGAGCGTATGAAAATTTTCTTATAATTTTTTTGAGATTATTGATTTCTCGTAGGGGAGACTGTCTTTACATAATCTTTTTTTTATATATATAGTATGATGGTTAAACTATATTTTTTTTTGAGGTTATTGTTAATTTTTATGTTCAACAGTTATACTACTTCCTAAAACTGCATTTGACAGTTATCTCCATAAATAGTTTACTACAGGAAAAGTTCTCTCAATTGTGGTGAAGTTTTTGAAATGCACGAAGAAAACTCAATAATTTTTAATAAATTTCGAAACTCAGTAAAGCTTCCAAATCGATTTTTTAAATAATTTTTTTTTCTTTTTTTTTATACATTTATTTAACGTCGGCCTATTTCCGCTACTGAGGCCTAACACCGACGCCTGTAGACGAGCTACCCCCAACCAGGAATTTTGCCGAACCTCTTCCCTTAAGAGGAGTAGGGATCTTTTACTTGCCTAACATTTAATAGACAAGGGACCGACGGCTTTACATCCCCTCCGAAGGATGGTATATCTCCTATACAACCCTCGCCTAAGGTTGTATAGCTTCCGCGCATACACTGATATACAAGCCGCTGGAAGATGTGTGAGGCGAGAACGCGGTTTCCGTTGGAATGGTCATCCATCCAAGTACTAACTGCACCTGTCGTTGCTTTACATCGCATACCGAAGTATGTACATAGTAAAGACGCACCTACGCTCGCCCTTTAAATAAATTTAATTTAATAGTTTGTTGCAAAATCAGGACAAATATACGCGATGGGGCAAGAATCCGGACAACGTTACCAAATCTGAACAATCCGACCTAAATCCGGACGTATAGGTTAAAAATATATAATAGCTGGACAGATTATTTTAAATACATTAGATAATCTAGATAGAGAGATTTTTAATATGAACATAAATAAGTCCAAAACCGAGGTTGTCCGTAAGAGGGTTACACATTTGGAAAATGCAGACAATTGCCTACTGACATTGCCAGTATCAGAGTTGAGGATCTAACTCAGACTGCCATAGATAGTCTGCTGACAAGTTTGTCGCCACACAACATAGCTGACTGTACGTGTTTTCACATTTCTAAAATGATTTTTATTAGTACATTTTTTGGTTTAAAATTTTTGAAACAGTAGATTGCACCTATATTAACTGACCATATACATGTTATAGTGAGGTAGCTTAAAGCTGTATTTCAAGATTACCGTTATCTGGCGGATAAAAAGACCAAAATTGGTATGAAGGTACCATTCCATGAAATTCAGTATGCAACAGTTATAATAAATTACATTTGCACTTGCAAAGTGGTGAGCAGCCCAGACTGCCTTTCCTACATTTGCAATTTTTGTAGTCTCCTTTGCAGGAAAATTTAATCAATTCCCTACGTGATCGGGAAACTTCTGGAATTGTCATTGAAACTGGCACCTATGACTCGAAATCTTATTCCAAACAAAATCCTGTGGAGAAGGAATCACTTGCTGTGTTTGTGTGCTGGTCGTCTAAATATCTGCTTGATAAACTGCCCTTCGAATATGTTGTTGAAGAAGAGCATCCTCAGTTAGTGGAAGTTTGTTCATTGCTCGATTCTTCTAAGAAAAGCTCCTTTCTTATCTGGTTAATTCTGCTGAACGGGGCGATTTTATCATGTAGAACAACAGTCAGTCGTTCCAGCTTCATGAAGTGTTGAGAGTCGGCTTTCAGCAGTTGGAATGGATGAGTGGCCAAATACACAAATGCATCAGTGACGTCTTGAAATACTTCCAATACTTCCCAAATGGAGAATAAGTGAAACACAGATAATGCTCGTGATTTTGGCTTCCTCAGGCTTGCACAGATGGCGTTGATGTAGTAAAACCTATAATGCTTGCCCATACCAAAGGCCAGCTAGATACCCGCCAAAGGTTGAGTCACTATCAAAGCAAGGATGAGAATCACATCTGTGTCTACAGTACGCTCAAGGATACTATTTGCTCCTTGCTGTAATGAATGGGGTACACGAACCACAAGCCTCGTGGCTGCCTCTTCATGATTGCAGTTTTCCATGGGTATGTTCGAACCGATTTGTGCAACTGCTTTCCCTGTTATTTATTTATTTATTTATTTATTTATTCTCAAACAGGTTACAATAACCTTATTACATGAGAAATAATTCAGTTTATGAACATAATATATTACTGGCAAGTAACTAATCTAACAAATTGTTTATGTTATTTACAACGAAAAATAATAATAAAAATGTTGATAACTAAAATTTACATTAAACATTACATTTTTAGCCAATGGAGAGGGGGCAACGAAATTGGAAAATTTATTCTAAACTAAATGAATATTCTTTCAGCACTTTAAAAAATAATTTAGGAGGTAAATTCATTGACACTTCGGCTAACATTAAAACATTGTTTGTATTCTTCAGCAATGTGATAATGGGTGTACATGCATTTACAGTTGTTCCCGGTATATCAAAAAATGCCACATTTCTAGTTGTTCTGTTTGGTTCTTTTATTTTGAGCTTTCTTTTAATTTTTAAACAATTCAATAAGTTATTAAAAATTTTATAACAAGTGATAACCATATATACAACTCGCCTATTTTCTAGACTAACAATATTATATTCTCTTCGCAAGTGACTTGTTCTAACGATGTTATAATCTGGATAACAGTTATGTTTTTTAAAATACAAATACCTCAAGAATTTATTTTGTACCTTTTTTACAGCATATCTGTCGACTACATATAGAGGATGCCACACTTCGGATGTATATTCCAATTTGGGTCTCACTAGGGTATTATATAACGTTAATAATGGTTTAATCCGTTTAAAATGTCATGTTTGTCTCATAATGAATTCCAAGCTGCGGTACGCACGTGAGATTAAATTTGAATATGGGACTTATACGAGAGTTTATTATCATATTCTACACCTAAATTCTTAACTCTATCAACTCTCAACAATATCTCATCACCCATTATGTAATTATTTATTATTTTGTCCCTCTTTCGGGTACAACTCATTACAACACATTTAGATATATTAAATTGTAGTTTATTCGTATCAGCATAAAGTAAATATTCTGAGTTTTTTATCACATTCGGGAGATCATTTATAAAAAGAAGAAATAGTAAGGGTCCTAGCTTGGACCCCTGCGGTACCTCAGAGTTTGCGTTTAATTTGTCAGAAGTTTTACCATTAAATTTGACTCTAAATGTCCTTCCTTGCATATATGATATAAACATTTTTAAAGTACTTAACCCAGGACCAAATCCATGTAACTTTCTCAAAATGACGTCACGATCTACCTCGTCAAATGCTTTTTTAAAATCGGTGTAAATAACATGGATCTTTGATTTTTCTTCCATGCTTTGAAACACATCATCAGAGAAAGTCAATAGGTTTGTTAAGGTCGACTTTTTTTATACAAATCCATGCTGTACATCAGAAATTTTAAATTGAACATGCCCCCACACTTTTACGTATATGATTTGTTCAAATATTTTGTCTAGTGTACACAGAACGGCTATAGGTCAATATGGGAGAAGTTTCCAGACTTATGGATCGGAGTTACCAATGCTTCCTTTCATAGGTCGGGAAATGTTTTATTTTTTAGACTTAGATTGAATATATATAGTAGTGGTGTTTGTAGATAATCTGCATAGCCTTTTATAATGTAGGGTGGTATCTATCCCTGCTGATTTTTTCGGTTTCAATTTTTTAATTGCACATTTATATTCATCAGCCCGTAATATTATCAATATTTAATATATTAAATGATATATCACCTAATAATATAACACCATCAAATTCTGTATCATAAGAGGCTGTGTCCTCATTATATACGGCTACGGTTATGACATATATTTGCCTGGTGGCCAGCTCAACTCTACAACCTTGTCAAAAAGTTGAACAATTCGTTCTTGTTCATTGAGTCACGGAGAAAGTCCATTCAATTTCGTGGTTGTTTGGTCTTGCCAGATATTTTTTTTCGAATCCTCTCATCTCTTTTTTCCGGGGTAGACTCCTTTAGGCTGTCTGGAATGTAGGTGTCTCAAACAACATCTAACTTTTGGGCATTCTCCAGCTGCTTATGAAGGTAAGATAGAAATATCTTATCAGCATATTAACTGAAGGTGTCGACACTAGTTACTGGACAATGATGGCCATAGGTTGAAGAGGGCGGCTCTGATTGACCTGGTTGCTTAAAACATTGCAGTACTCCAAACTTGTTAGTTGGCAAATGAGGCTTACCAATGTCTGAAATGAAAGGAGGGAATGACTGTCTCATATGCAAAAAATTCATCCAATTCAGATTCCCGCTTCTGCATAGATATGTATAGTTGGCTAAATAGTTCCACATTGTTCTGAAGCACGTTTAGCTCCTTCCCCTGATGAGATGCTTTGGTCTCTTGAAGATTGCAAGGGAATTTCTCTTGATTGTGTCAAGTATAGAGAGGGTGCGCTCATCAAGCACATTTTTCACATGGTTCTGATACTGCCGTTTGCCTATGTCTACTAAGACGCGTAAGATTACAACCACCGATAATAATAATTAGCATTTAGTCTGTGAGAAACGCTACATAAATAGGAATGAAATCCAAGACGGCCAACATCTGCAACACAACATCACAAATTCCACTTTTTATGGTTTTTGCAGTAGTGGTGCCTCGAAAAGAAAGACTCACATGTAATATTTTGTCGGCCATATTGAATTTTAGTGCTGTACGTGAAAACTTTTAGAAATTCCAGAGGGTTCCTAGACTAACATTTATTAGTATATCCTAGGATACCTTCATACCAATTTTGGAGCTTTTATCCGCCAGATAACGGTAATTTCAATAAGCCACTTCACTATTGGTCCCTGTGGAACTGCAGTAAAAGACTTCTCTCCTTTCTCTTTTCGAGGGTAAAAAATACGATAGTGACAGTGGTTTATACCCCAATTTAACGCAAACTACCCTTTTATGCATAAAACCACCCCTTTTCCGGTTTTTCTGGTCTGGACGTACGAGAGCTTGTCGGGATTTCTTTTTATTAATTTCAATAAATTAAGTAATTATCGACTACAAGCCACCCCGACCGACCCCAACAGTTGAAACCACACCTCCAAAAACCGAAATACCCCCAAAAAGCTTCAAATCCTACAGAAATTGGTATACCCCGTGTTCGAGGGCAAGAAATACGATGGCGGCAATATTTTCTCTAACGATTTTGATCAAATTTAACACCTGAATACTCCCTTAGTATTAAAGTGAGTTTATATAACTCGTTAGCCCCAAAAATTCAGGGATGGAGACTGTGGAGGGTAACGTTAAAACAATTAAATATTTTTTCTCTAAAACGGTTGTAATGATTGATAGGGAGCGAGCGTAGGTGCGTCTTTACTATGTACGGTTTAAATCATGGATGTTCACGTCATCATACTTTAATTTCCTAATTAAATCATCTCAAGGTCACACATAATGGCACGCATGGGCGTATCAACGTCTGCGAAAGACAAGTATTTTGTGATGAAAATATCTAGAAAATAATAGCATGCGATACAATGAATTTTAATATCCTTTTATATTTAATTTTACAATCCACCTCATGGATTTCTTCTAAAGGTAAAAGGGAACATCCGTTACTTCTTTACTGATTAAAGCCCTCGTTTAATTTCACCACCATGTCTCTGGCTACTGCATTCATATTTTTATCCACCTCACGCTACTGAGTTGACAGCATGCTCAACGTTGGTTGCGGCTACGACTAACGCTTGTAATATTCATTTGTAAAACGAATCGTTACCCTCGAAACTTCTGTCGTAGCCTCAGCAGACTTTCTGTTATTCACATTCTGTGCGCTTTGTATTTGCATAGATAGAAATGTCGCATGTCGTTGATAAGTACATAAATTGATGACGTGAACGACAACACTCGTGATTTCAACTATACATATTTCGATATGTGATGTAAAGCAAGGTCAGGCGCGATTAGTATCTATAATGGAGCCAGAAAGAGTGCATAGTAGAGCAAGCGGCATTCTCGTCAAAGGCTTTAGCTGTCATTTAATGAAGGGGCACCTCGTTCTAGTATAGAAATATATTAAATTTTATTCATTTTTGCCCCTTACCAGAAATGAAAACCACGATTAGGACATTCTGCGTAATTGCCATAGTCGACTAAATATGTTGAATGTGCGAACGTGCCGCATTTATACCTAATAATTTGTTGACTACTGTGAAATAGATTGAGCTTTTATAGACGAAAGCCAAGTATTCGGATAGCTCATCACCCAGTGACGCCACACACATATTTATATAGCTATATATATAAAATGATAATATTGTTCATATTTTATAAAATAAAACAAAAAAATCATCCATATTTTAATTTAAGACATGGTAGCTCATCGGAAGCTTTCATTTTTTCGAAATATTATGGAATTATGGAATTTACGAAATTTATAAATCCGCACGCCCCTGGCTCTACTATATACTCTTTTCGGCTAGACTATAGATGGGTGACCGTTTCAAGGGAGACCGTGTCCTCACCTCGCATCTTCCAGCGGCTTGTATGTCAGTGTATGGACGGAAGCTATGCGCAATCTTAAGCAAGGATTGTGTAGTGGATATCCTTCGAGGAGATGTAAAACCATCGGCCCCTTGTCTATTAGGCCTCAGTAGCGGAAATAGGTCAACGTTAAATAAATGTTAAAAAACCGATTGTTATTAAATTTGGCACACGGTTAGTTCCTCAGTATCAGTATAAAATGACATGACTATTTTCTTCAAAAAAATCTAGGTAGGACTGCTGCAAGGAGTGTAGATTAAATAAAAATGTAAAATATTTTCTTTCTCTGAAATGGCTCTAACGATTTGATAATTTAACACATAGACATTCCTCAGCACTAGTGTGATAGCATGTCCAGTTGCTTTTAAAATGCAAGGACAGAGGTTAAGGTTTAAATCATTAAACCATTTTTTTCTAAAACAGTTGCAATGATTTTGTTCAAATTTGCACACAGATTTGAAATGAAATTTTTAACAGCAACGCATACTTATAATTATTTTTGAATGCCAGTAGCAGATAGTCCGACCCATTACTAAATGAAATAGTTTGTCCGAGTTGAGTCGGATTGTTATACAAAACAACTGGAAAACTGATATCAGTATACTTCAGGAGTCTAGTCAGAATAATTCAGATTTGCAGCGTTATATGTGCCAAGCCAGTTTTATTTACTTACATGCTGTTCAAAGGATTCAAAATTAATTCTAGAAAACTTTATAATATTTTCATTTATATTTGTCAGGTGGCCAATGAAAAGTCAACCAGTGTGGTCAGATAACGATTTTATTTTTTGCTTTTGAATCCCTATTTTCTTCCGCAACATTGGACAATTAACACTGTATATTAAACGGTTTCATTAGCTTCCATGTAATTTATGGATTTGACAATATCACTCACATAGTCACAAAATTACATTGGACTGCTTAAGAATTGCTTACTTTGCTATTTTTCACAGCATAATGACGTATGGAGTAATTCTATGGGGTGGATCAAGTCATACAATAAAAAAATTTAAATTACAAAAAAAAGCTGTTAGAATTATGGCACAAGCTAAATATGATGACCATTGCAAATCAATTTTTAAACGCCTGAATATACTACCCCTACCATCTTGTTTTATTTATGAATGTTTATCCTATATAAAAAAACTAACTGATGAGAACAAAGTGACTAAACTGGGGGACATAATTCTTACCTGCCAT